>VZRH01002469.1:229003-245065 GCA_013397555.1 Urocynchramus pylzowi
CCCGGTGTCCCGCAGCCCGTGACGGTGTCCCCGCTGTCCGCAGGTGCGGGCTGGCGGCCGGCCGGAGCTACAGCGGCGGCGGCGCGTACCCCAGCGTGTCGCTGACGTGCCCGCTGCCCGGCGTGCCCAAGGCCGTGTTCGCGGCGGCCGAGGGCCGGGAGCGCTTCGAGACGCGGGTGACGGTGCTGGAGAACGGGCTCCGCGTCGCCTCCCAGAACAAGTTCGGGCAGTTCTGCACCGTGGGCAGTGAGTACCCGGCGGGGCTGGGGGCAGCCGGGCTCACCGCAGCTCCCCCCGGCCGGGGCTGTGCAAGTCACGCTGGTTTATTCTTCTTTTTGCTCAGTTCTGGTGAATTCGGGGTCGAGACACGAAGCGAAATACTTCAGTGGTATCTCCCACTTCTTGGAGAAACTGGCGTTCTCTGTGAGTACTGCCCTGCCCTGCCCTGCCCTGGGGTCCCCAAATCTGCCCTGGCCCGCGGGGCTCTCTGCAGCTCAGCTCTTAAAACAGGGCTGACAGCATCGATAGAGTCACAGAATCGCAATTGCTTATCAATTAGCATGACTGTAATTATATTTTTAAAGTCTTTGTGGTTTCACCTCCAAGGCTGGCACGTAGTGATCAAACCATTGGACTGAAAGAATGTCAGAGATGCTCTGGGTTACGCTGAAGGGTTATAAACAGTTATTGCTTTATTAATTACTAACCCTGGCATCTTCTTCCTTAGTCCACAGCTCAGTTTGGCAGCAAAGACGAAATTCTCCTCACCTTAGAGAAGCATGGAGGCATTTGTGACTGCCAGGCATCGAGGTGGGCTGCTCCTTCTGCTCTTACCTGGGTGTTGCAGCACTGACAGCACTTTGAATCTCTTTTTCTGGTGTGGGGCAGGAAAAGCCACGTTTTGTTCCCAAACAGCAGAAATCTGTTTATTTGTGCTGCTGGGAAGCTGCAAAAGTGTGTCTGAAAGGATTATAAAACTCAGATCTATTTCATTTCAGAAGCATTTAATGATTAAAACAGCTTCATCTGTGATTTCCTGATACTGAGATGAGATTGAATGACCCAGAAGTGAGTTGCCAGTGCAGAACCTGTGCTTTGTGTTGCAGGGACACCATCATGTATGCAGTGTCTGCTGATGCCAGAGGCCTGGACACCGTGGTCAACTTGCTGGCTGATGTAACCCTGCAGCCCAGGTTATCAGGTCTGGCAGCACAATCCTCTGCCTCAGACAAACCATTTCCACCACGTGGCTTGCTCCTCAGAGCTCAGAATTCTCTCAGAAGTGACCTGGCAGCAGCTGGGGGTTTTCTGTAGGGGTTGCCATCCCTTGCTTTGTCTCGTTGCAGATGAAGAAATTGAGATGACCAGAATGGCCATAAGGTTTGAGCTGGAGGATCTGAACATGAGACCCGACCCAGAGCCTCTCCTGACAGAGATGATCCATGCGGTAACACGCTGGCAATTCCACCCTGCTGCATTCCTCCTGTGTTTTGGCAGCTTCAGGGTTTATTTTAGACTGTTCTAAAACCAGGTTTTCTGTTATTCAGTTGCTGTGATGGGAGAATTTGGCTGTCTCTTCACTTTGAAATCCAGCATTCTCCATTTTTTTAAAAAAGAAAACCCTGTCTGTAACTTCCCTTTGTTGATGTGGGTGACAAAACGTTACTGAGTTGCACTGACATTAGTGAAATACTCTCAGCTTTTCCTCTCTCAGATGTGGGCTTAACTCCAAAGCAAAAAGAGATTTAGAGAAGGGTTTAGGGAAAAATGAAGTGATGTTTGTGACTTCAATGTGTCTGTTCCCTTTTAGGCAGCCTTCAGAGACAACACAGTGGGACTGAACAGGTTCTGCCCCGTGGAGAACACGGACAGAATCGACCGGGAGGTGCTGCACTCCTACCTGAGCAGTTACTACACCCCAGACAGGATGGTGCTGGCTGGGGTGGGCATCGAGCACGAGCACCTGGTGGAGTGTGCCAGGAAATACCTGCTGGGCGTGGAGCCCGTGTGGGGCTCTGGGCAGGGCAGGGCTGTGGACAGGTCCGTGGCTCAGTACACCGGAGGCATCGTCAAGGTACGTGGTGGAGGTGGCAGCAGCAGCAGCCTGCTGGGATTTGCTGATTTCTCTACAGGCTTTTGCTTTTCTTTAGTTACATTTCATGAGTGTGAGCCCAAATTGGCCTGACAGCTGATAATTGGGTGGCGTGGTGATTGTAACAAATGTATCAAACTGGGTAAAACAGCTGTGAAAATTGGTGTTAATGATCTGTCTGCCCTTCCCACAGGTTGAAAAAGACATGTCAGATGTGAGTCTGGGCCCTACTCCCATCCCAGAGCTCACCCACATCATGATTGGGTTAGAAAGCTGCTCATTTTTAGTAAGTATTAACCCAAAATCCTTCATTTTGCATGCCCTGTACTTGGAGTACATGTACCTATTCCTTGGAGAATGCCAGGAACAGATTCATTCCACAAACACTGGTGTTTTTGCTGCTGCACATAAAACAAGCAGCATTTTCCACAACACTTTGCTGAAGGTTTTAACCTTCACACTGCTCTTGAGCTGTGGTTTTTTCCTCCCCATTACTCCCCCCAGGCCCTCTGGGAGGGCTCTGCCATTACCTGAGTTTGTTGTTCCAATCCAGGAGGACGATTTCATTCCTTTTGCGGTGCTGAACATGATGATGGGAGGTGGTGGCTCTTTTTCAGCTGGAGGGCCTGGCAAGGGCATGTTCACCCGGCTGTACCTCAATGTGCTCAACAGGTGGGTTTGTCTTGCTGCTTAAGGGGTGCCAGAAACAATCCTGTAGCAGGTTTACATGGGAAAAAGCAAACCCCACCGGGTTTTGTATCAGTTCATTCTGCTTGGAACGTGGGACTGGTGTGTCAGTTGGCATTTTGAGAGGGTGAAAGTAAGGGGCACAAGTGACCAGGAATTGTGTTTTCTTCTGCTAACCCAGTCCATGCTTTAATCAGGGAGTATTAACAGGATTGGCTCTGTATTTTCCTGGATTCAAGTGGAGAGAAGAGAGTAGATGCCACATGCATAAATTGTCAGAGGCAGGGATTGACAATTCTCACTGCACTGCTGAGAATCCTGAAAATGCACCAGGAGAGTGCTCACTGTCCATGTTTAATTTTTACATTGTAAATTCTGGGTTTTGTATTTTAAATTACTGTTTGTATACTCACAGGCACCACTGGATGTACAATGCCACCTCTTACCACCACAGCTATGAGGACACAGGTCTCCTGTGTATCCATGCCAGTGCAGATCCAAAACAGGTACAGAGTCCTGTACTCAGAGACAGGAGTCCTTCACCAGTAACCACATCAGTACCAGAGTTCTGTGGACACAAGAAGCATTGTTCTGATCTTCTTTCCATGATCTGTTTCCCCAGGTTCGGGAGATGGTGGAAATCATCACCAGGGAATTCATCCTTATGGCAGGAGCAGTGGGAGAGGTCAGCAGCACATTTGAGTTTGCAGATGGTCAAATAATCCCTGGAAGTGTCCAAGGCCAGGCTGGACAGGGTTTGGAGCACCCTGGGACAGTGGAAGGTGTCCCTGCCCATGGCAGGAGGGGCACTGGATGGTCTTTAAGGTCCCTTCCAACCCAAACCAGTCTGGGATTCTGTGAATGCATTGCATTGACTGTGCTAGAATGGATTTTTATAGATAATTTTGTTATATATTTCTGTAAAAGAACACAGCAACATTAGCATTGCATGCACAAAGAGAAAGGTGTCTGCAGAACTCTTCCATGTTACCTTGTACTGCAGAGCAGCAACAAGATTTTTTTTAATGTCCTGCTCATTCACAGGTAGAACTCGAGAGAGCAAAGACACAGCTCAAGTCCATGCTCATGATGAACCTGGAGTCTCGGCCAGTGATCTTTGAAGATGTGGGGAGGCAGGTTTTGGCAACAAACACAAGGAAGCTACCTCATGAGCTCTGTGACCTCATCAGTGAGTAGACAATGCTTTGCCTTGCCTTGAGGGAACTGTGGCTACAGTTAAAATATTCTTGTAGCACTGATGAATTACCTCTGAAAGTCTGGGGGCACAAATACTACACAAATACATTTCAAACTGAGCTTAATTGCTTTCTTATTTAACAACACAGGGCTTAGTTTAGTCAGAAAGAAGGGAAAACAAGAATCATGGTAGAGAAGATGTGGAGTTGGTTTTTCGAGAATGGGCCTAAAGCTGCTTTGTGCTGTTCACAATGGGGGTGTCTCAGCTCTGCCTTTTTTCTGCCTGCAGGTCAGGTGAAACCCAGTGATATCAAGAGGGTGGTGACTAAGATGCTGCACAAGAAGCCAGCAGTGGCTGCCCTGGGTGACCTGACAGATCTGCCCACGTACGAGCACATCCAGGCTGCCCTTTCCAGCAAGGACGGGCGGCTCCCGCGGCTCTACCGCCTCTTCCGATAGAGCAGCACCTCCTGCCCGCCCTCAAATCCCTTCTTTTTTAATGGTTTTTTTTTTTGATTCTCATGTTGCTGTACCACCCTCCCTCCCCCCACTGCTCCCAGGCATTCTGTGCAACCATGGAGCTGAGCAAAGATGCTTTGGAGCACTGGACTGTGAAGAGCTCGTGTAAGGAGCCAGCGCTGGCTCTGGAGGAGGAGTTTGACCCTCTGAGTAGGTTACAAGAGAAGATGGGTGTTGGAACCCTTCTCTTGGCTTTGGGGAGAACAGAGCAAGCCAAAATATTCATCACTACAGTGAAAGCACATCTCTGAGCAGTCAGTCACTGCCTCTTCATCACCCCAGCAGTGGAAGTGGGGCTGTCACATGAGGCCCCGCTGTGCCCTTCCTGAGGAATGTGTGGCACCTTAAACAGCTTGGCTTACATGTCTGAATTCAGAGACTATTTCTAACTGTCACCAAGGTGAACTAAGACTTGGTCAAACTGAATTAGGAAAATAATAGTTACTGTCCCTGTGAAGTTAGGCAAAAAGGTTCCTGCAATCCAGATTTTGTTACAAATCATGGATCCATTTCATCCGTGTAATTCACCATCTGACAAGGAGTCACCCACCTGGGAATAACTTCATCATCCTGCTGGAGTTCAAGGAAAGCAGCCCCGTGACAGATCCAATTTTCTGTGGAGTTCCTCTGCAGAGGTACTGTACATAATGGACACTATTCTTTAGGTTTTTCACTTGGACATGAACTGTGCTAAAGAATAAAAGTTCTTTTCCTCCAGAGTTGCTTTACAAACAGTTATTAAAGGAGTTGCTGCTGCTGCACCTGAAACTCGTGCCTCATTTCCTCAGTGTCACCCAGATGGACTTAAGGCCTTGCAAATTGAAGACACAGTCAGTCTCACAGCAGAGATGTGGCTCAGCTGGAAGTCAAGATAACAAAATCACAACATTTAGAAACACGATCTTGACTGACACCACGTCACAGAAAGCCAAGTGCCACGTGTGTGACATGCTAAAGAAATGGAGACTCAAAAGAGGAACAAAACACTGGATTTATATAATCCACTAATACATGGGTTTAAAAATACAAGACAGCTGCACTGCAGCTCTTCACTGCTAGATGTGTATGGTAAGGAGCAATGCAGCTGGGAGCAGAGCACTGTGAGGCTGCTGTGACCTGCTTTACCCTATCCTTTCCTCATGCAACTCAAAAGAAAAGGTTGCATTGCTTCCCGCAGAGCCCACAGTGTGGAAGTCCTGTTCAGTTGTTGTGTATGCTTGTGAGGAAATAAAGAGACCTCTGAACAACTGAGCAAGTAGTAAGAGTTCTGAAATTCATCTGCCAAGGGTCTCCTGAGCTGGCCAGTGGAGCATGCTTTGTTCAGTGCAAACAATTACAGAGAAATCTGTCCCACCCCTCCAGCAAAGACATGGCCCAGGTCACCCAAACACACGCACCACGCAAAGAACTCTGGTTCTGACAACAATAAAAGCTGGTTCTCACTTAAGGTATTGCATTAATTTATTTTTATTCCTTTAAAAAGAAAGGAAATCCAAATACCTGATGGCTACAGACAGGTCAGTGCCATAAATGTACCGCAGAACAGGAGCCTGTCTTGGACAGGTTGCATAGTCAGCAGCACTTCCTCCAAGGTGTTTGCATGATGTTTTAGGTCCTAAGGTGATTAATGATCCCATCTGTGCCCATGAGGAGTTCTTAATTATTAGCTGTACTTAACATTTTACCAGTGCCATACTGGTCCTTGTAGTATATATAGCCTTAAGACAACACTACCTCAGAAATAGCAAGTTATTCACAGTTTACTGATCTGGAAAAATAAAACCAAAAGGAATTGACTGTGATTGGAGGTAATGGAGCTGTGTGGAGCTGAGTGGCTGCAGTTGCTCTGCAAACCTCCCTGGTGCACTCACTTGGCATCACTTTGGTGAAGCATCACACAGTGCCTGTTCTCAGATAAATTCCAACTCCTGCTGCTGAAGGCAGGTAGTGCTTAATCAGCCCTGGGGAGGACAAGTGAGTTCAGAAAGGGTTTGCTTCAAGCAGTCTCAGCAGACAAATATATGGCCTGAGAGTTTGGTATTTACCCCCTTGGTAACAGAAGGCCTATAGAATGATTATTGAAAGGCAATGTTTCTACACTTCGATGTACAGGAGTACATTCACACACAATTTGCTGTAGAGGACCCAAAAAGCCCAACACAGGAGCACCATCCCTACACAACTGCCATGAACTGGTCCCTGTTACTCCTTGTGCAGAGTACCAACACTTGGTTACAGAGAAGGAGCAAACCCAACCTCACACTGGATGGAAGTTAATCTGACCAAACCTAAGAGACAAACAAAGAATTCACCTTTCTGCAGGCTTTTCTTAGGTCCCCTGCTCTGTCTGGGTGATGCCAGTTCCAGCAGCTGTGCCCCTGCATGGAGAGGAACCAAGGGTCTGCACCCAGTGGCTTCCTAAGATAGTCTGGTTAAAAATAAATCAATTACACCAGTTGGGATGGATGTCTTAGAGGACTGACTCCTTTGCTTAGGCAGAAGCACTTGAGCTACATGGATTAGCTCATGCAAATGAATCCAGGATGAGGTTTAAGACATTCTTCACAAGCCACAGCAACTGCCAGAGGTGCTTATGCAGACAATTCCCTGCAGAGTTTGCCAGGGTCTGAAATCCTCTTTGGGGCACCTCTACCACAAGCACTGCAGAGCTTTCAGCTCAAGAAATGCTACATATGCTGCTGGATCTTTGGTCCTTTTGCTCGCGGCGTTTCAGAAGTTCCCTTGTGGCCCGCCTCCTTATTCCGATCAAATACAGATCTCTGTCAAACAGCCCTGCAGCCAGGGGGATGCTGCAACAGGAACACAAGCCAGCAGGTCAGGGCATAAATAGGTTCTTGTTTGCCCAGCATTTCCCTACTGCTTCATACAACAAAGGCCACAAATCTGATTTTTACTTTCTTAAGGCATTCAGTGACTGCTGTGGAAGAAACAAGAGTTGTTTTTCTACAGCAACAAGTTAAGGTTTTTCACAATATTTAAAAATGATGGTTTTAGAAGAGAAATGTACTTTAAATTTTAGCATGAACTCACCTGCTTTCATATGTAGAGGACTTTCTTAATGACTCTAAACTAAAACCCACTCATTTGAAAAGCTATACCAGGTTACTGCTGACTTGGTGTACTCTTTGGTGTGGTTCATCTCAACAATTCTTACCTTGGCCTCTTTTAGAGAGGAAACCTGAGCAGCCCATCACATGCTGGTATTTAATGGGTATTTAATACCCAGAAACAAAAATTCCCATTGTAGTTGCACTGCTGATCAAATACTTTGAGAAATCACTTTTTTAGATATTCAGGTTTTGAAATTCCTGACCATGTTACTCACAAAAAAGGGAATAGTTCCAAACCAAATTTCCTAAGGAGTTCTACTAACACAACAGCCTACAACAGCCTATGTAGGACATTGAGAACTTGGAGGATCTCAAAATACTCCACTGACATCCAGCTGTGCTGAACTGCAGCCACCACTGGGGAGGGAAAACAGAACTGATCCTAAACAGGGAAAGAGGAAAGCTGCCAATGCTGATAGGGAAAATAAAGAGCTGCATCTCAGTTAAAACACAGATTTACACTCAATTCCAGTGGGCTCTGTTTATCCCCCTCAGAAGGATTAAGAGACCTGGCAGCAGGGATTTCAGCTGTCAGGGCAAGGTTTAAGCTCTTAGTGCTCTGACCACCAGCATGCACCGGGTAAAACCCAAGCAGGCTGCAGGGATAGACACAGGAGAATATCCTTTGGGTCACTGGAGCAATCAATCATGTGGAGCTGCAGGGGTACTCACTTGTCTCTGCCAGGCCTCACTTTCACACGAAACAAGGCAAACACAGGCCGGTGGTCTGAGGTTTTGATGACAGGACAAGAGGAGTATTTGACAGCCTGGATGTCATCCTTGTAGCGGCTGCGGAACACCACTCGGTCCTGGGGGCAGGGGGAGAGGGGACAGTCAGGGTGACTCCCTCTGCACATCACCCACCCTGCAAAGCAGCACTGCTTCACAAGAGACAAATCCATCCATTCATCACGCTCCACTGGGTGAAGTTAACGTGTCCTTGGATGGGGATCCATTCATTGTCTGATCCCAACAGTTCTGTGCCAGCTCTGAGCACAGGGGAGAGCCCACTCACACAGGATGTAAGGCAGGGAAACTAAGGTTAACAGCCTGTGCTCACAGATTCAACAATCCTTTCTTCAAGAAGTCCCAGCTGCCCTTAAGCAACAAATCTCAGTACAACTGGATCCCCTTTGACTTCTGAAATCATCCCTTACCGTGTAGGAGGGAGTCCTTTGTTTGGAAGTGGTGTCATAGCTGTCCTTTCCTATGTCAAACTTGTAGGAAGGACGGAAATGGATATCGGCCTCTTGGAATCCTTTGAAAATAGACCCTGTAAGGGAAGGAGAGAATGGCATGAACAAACTCCTCCCTCCTTAGAACTGTGTCCACTAATCTGGCTAGAAACAACAGCCATGTACATCTCAGAAAAACCTGGGCTTGGGCTCCAGAAAGGGAGCAAGTTCCAGTCCTGACATGGAGAGGATGAAAAATAGCCAGTGGCTGTTTAGTCAGTGGTCAATTAAACAAAGAAGAACTGGTCCATGCACTTCCCCTTCCACTGAAACTCGTGCTGCTTTGCAAATGCTTTCAAATCTAAATTCTCTGGACACTGGGACAGAAAGGTGCCCAGGTTATGGAGGAGTCAGATGAAACAGCAGCAAATGGCTTGGGAGGTTACATGAAACAGAACAAACTGCTACAGCAAAAGGTCTCTTGACACACTGCCACTGTATTTGACAGCTGCTGACTCCCTTCTTTAGGGAACTTAACCAAAGAAAGCAAGAAAGGTCTCCAGGAAATGGGGACGGGGCTGACACTACTCCTGTGTGTAGGTACCTTTGTTTCTGGAGAGGAGGGAGATGAAGAGCTGCCCCTTACCCCGACTCATCTCGCTGGTCAGCTGGTCATACACCAGGAGCTTGGACACGTCCGTGTCCGGGTTCTGGCTCAGGATGGAATCCACCGTCTCCCGATCCTTGTTCAGCCGGAAGTTGAAGTCCCCAAACCAGAAAACTTCATCAAAGCGAGTTGTGACATCACCTGCAAATTCACACCACAAGAGTTCAGGGGATGCTGCTGAATGTGTTTGAGGAACAGGAAGAAATTCTTTTCACTCCCTGGAGATGTGATATTGTGTATGTTTTCTACCTGTGATCACCACTGAATATGGGAATTAACAACCCAGGAGAAAACAGAACAGAAATGTTAAAAACCATAGAAAAAGTTGAAAAGAGACCAAACTATCTGTAGGACCTAACACCAGTGGGAACACAAAAAGCTAATGCTACACTGCAGATAAAGAGTATATTCAATTTCCTAGCAGAAGGATCTAATTATCTACCTAGGTATCAAGTTGTCAGCACAGTATTAGGAAACAATAATGGACTTTGGCAAACAATGCTCTGAACTGTGTACATGCTAAGTGACATAAGGTTTATTCTCTTTAATTTGAAATAAAGTAATTCCTAATTGTTCTACAAAACACCTGGAAAGTGAAACACATCTGTAATATTAATAATAATTAAACCAAAATTATCATATTGCTAAAAAAATACATCACGTAAAAATTCCCTTTTGAATTTTCTCTTTCCCATTTCAATTTTTTTCTCAAATCCCCAATGTCAAGAAAAAAAATAAATCATGGGAGTAATAACCATCCTCAGACAAAAAGACCTGTAGTTTCTTTTTACACAGTCTCAAGTGAACACTTTCCCAGTGCAGACTCTGCTGACCTGGGCTCCCCCACGCTCATGGTTTTTCACTCACTGGAACTGGATCGGTATGGGTTTGTGTCCGGAACATTCTTGGGAAGTGTAAGGGCTTGAATGGTTTTGTTGTAGTCCAGTTTCCTCTCATTCACTTTACTGTCCCCAGCTGCAAGACAGAAACCCCATTACTGCCAACAGTGAATCATTTTCATCCAATGATCATTTTTGGTTATACCAGGAGCTTCCAAAGGGTATCAGACATTTTCCACATCTAAAATGTGACACTCTGGGAGTGCCTGCACTGAATAATGATGGCAGAAAGTGTGGGAAAAGGAACACAACAGAGCAGAGTTAATTTCTGTTTCCATAAACACAGTTCTTTTGTAAGTTTGTTACCAAACCTCCTCCCTTATCCTTCTCAGCTCAGTCCTGAGCTTTGGCTTCAGCCTGTACTGCTTTTTCACCTCTGTACAGCTCCCTCCACTCCTCCCTCAACCAGGACACCCATAGCAAGATTGCAGATGTCTCACATGTGAAGTGGGAGGTGATGAAGAGAAAGGAGGTCCCAAAAAATGTGAAGCTGATTCCCAGAGCTCCCTTGGTTTTGATCTGAGACACGATTCGAGTTGTCACCGTGGCATACTCCACTTCTGGAAGGAAGAAAAGAAAATGCTGTTACTGAAATGCTTCTGACAGCGAGCAGGGAGGTTAGGAGTGCGATATTTACGCTCTGAACATGATTTTTTTCACTCAGAATTTTTCTCTTGGGAAGCTGAAAAGGCAACAGAGGCCCCAGAGAAAAAAGGAAAACAACTTATCTCATTTGCTTCTCCTGTGTTTGTGCACAAGTGGAATGTATCACAGAAGATTGTTTACCTGAAGGTGATTGCCTGATAGGACTCCAGTGTGAGTTGTTTTGACTCATTGGCCAATTAGAGCCAAGCTGTGTTGGGACTCTGGAAAGAGTCACGAGTTTTCATTATTATCTTTTTAGCATTCAGTAAGTATCTTTTCTGTATTCTTTAGTACAGTTTAGTAGAGTATTCTTTAATATCATATAGTATTATAAAATAATAAATTAGTCTTCTGAAAACACAGAGTCGAATTCATCATTCCTCCCTGCCACGAGGGTCCCTACAAATGCAATGCAGGAGAGGGAGAGAAGGGCAGGGCACAGGCTGGCACAGTGCCTTCATCTCCCCACACACCTGAGCAGAACCAGATGAGGTCCCTGCGGATGAAGACGGACATGTAGAGCACCCCGTGAGCAGCCGAGTGCAGCAGGACGTAGTGCGGGCCCAGCGTCTCCTGCAGGCGGATCTCCCACTCCCTCCTGCAGGACAGAGCAGCAGCTGCACCACTCACTGCACAGGACACAGCAGCCAGGAGAGCACTGCAGCTGTGCACACACAGCAATCCCTCTCAAGGCATTAGCAAAGCCTCCCTGCACTGAGCTAAGGGGTGGCTGCTGAGGTGCTGTTACGGTTGTGACACAAAATAACACAACTCACCTACGGTGTTCCAGCATCCGAACAGGAACAGGAAAAGAGAGCTTTATTTTTTAGACCTCAACATTTATAGAATTCTGAAAGTGACAGTGGATTGGAGGATGATACTGTTACCTCTCCAACCACACTGGTCAAACTAACAGTCTATCAAACTTCTCCTCCTACAGAGAAGAATGTAAACAATCATTATTTACATGAAAGTACATGAGAAACTCCATGACAAAAATATAAACATCAGAAGGCTTAGAAAATCTCAAAAGAACAAGACGGGAAGGTGCCACAGAAATCAGCAGAGCTTTGTCATCAGGGTGGAATTCTGTATGCACAGAGAAGCTGGCAGTGTCCAAGGCCAGGTTGGACAGGGCTTGGAGCACCCTGGTCTAGTGCAAGGTGTCCCTGCCCATGGCAGGGGCTGGCACTGGGTGGGCTTTAATGTCCCTTCCAACCCAAACCATTCTGGGATTTTATGATTTACAGTTCTCTGTGACTTTTTCCTCTAAATCCCATTTCCTCTGGTGCTCATGCAATAGAATTCAGTCCTGTTAAATGAGTTGATTATTGAAAATACTAGGAATACAATGGAGACTATTTCTCGTCTAATTTAAAGCAAAATGATTAGTTAACAATAAAAGAAGATGGTTCATTACATTGTTTTTGCTACCTGTCTGGACAGCCTTCTTGAACCCCAATGACATACATGTCCTGGGCAAAGTCTGGATCTGTTGGCAATAAGAAGTCATCCAGATTCACTGGAAGTTCCTATTACACAAGAAATTTAAAAAAAAAAAATCAGTTATGCAAATATTTACTAGAAAAATACCTTGTATTTTGACAAAGATGATTGACAAGGAACATAGTCTTGAAGAGAAAAACATCACTCCAGTCCTCTCAGTAGAGCTGGGGTAACTTTACTGCCAAAGGACTGTGAAGATCTCTGTGCACCCACCTTCTGCCCCTGCATGTTCCAGGTGGCCACAAAGATTCCCATATTCCGATTAGGGAAATATCTGCTGAGTTCTTCTGCTCCCATTAAGGCACCACTTGCCAGAAGGCTGCCTTCCAAATAGCTCCTGTGGACAGAAGACCCAAAAAAGAGCATCTAAGGAAAGGGCATGACAGCTGGGATATTGATGTGTAATGTTTGAATATTGAAGTATCAAGAATATACCTTTAAGAAGAAGGAATTTAATATTTATAAATTGTTCTGCTTGCCTAAAGCTCCTTCCAAAGCCAGGACATGAGGGTGATGGTGGGGCTGATGCTGCTCAAGTTCTGTGATGAGAAGACTGAAGCCATCCAAAGTCTTCAGCCCCACTAAACTCATCCAGATGCAGAACAAAGAAATTGGTTTGATAACCTCAGGGTGCCCAGAGCAGCTGTGGCTGCCCCTGGATCCCTGACAGTGCCCAAGGCCAGGCTGGACAGGACTTGGAGCAGCCTGGGACAGTGGAGGGTGTCCCTGCCATGGCACAGGTGGCACTGGATGAGCTTTGAGGTCCCTTCCACCCAAACCATTCTGTGATTCCATTAAATTTGAGTACCTTGAAGCAGCTCAGTTTACTTCAAACACAAAAACAGCTCCACCATTCCCAGTGCTCTGGCATCAGGTTTCTTCTAACCAAAAACTCAAACTCACATCCTTCCTTCAATTCAGCTCATTAATTCAGCTTCAAGAAAATAATTTATTGAGCCTGAGGTCTCAAAATATCCCCTTTGGGAAGGACAGATGCATCCCACAGCACCTGCCTCTCTGAAGGACATGCTTACAGAGGTGAGGGATGCTGGCACAGGGACTGCATGTTGAATAAGCATTTTTAATCTTGCTTAAGCTCTGCAAATAATGATGAGAGAATAAAGTCAGGGAGTTCTGGGCAACCCAGCACCGCCCACCTGGCTCCAGCTGCTTTAGGGAGGAATGGAAAACAAAACCCTTGTGGCAAACAAGTAACAATCTATCTTTGGGGCTTTTTTACCAGCTAGTAACACTTTAATATATCTCAGAATTATTTCCTCTCTACTACTGACTCCCACGCTTTGGATCAATGATTAGGTTTTTCCCTCCTGCAGAGGAGCTCCTGTGGGATACTGGAGTAGTTCCAGCACATAATTTGATCCTGCCAGAAACCAAACAAGTGCAACCTCTGCTCAGCACCTCACAGGGCTGTGATAATGCTGCATGACAATCTCAATTTAAAATATCTGGTGCTATTTTTTTCTGTAATTTATCATCTTGGTTCAAGCCCAATGTACTTTTAGATTTTTCTAAAAAAGTTTTCCCAGCTGCTGGCATGCACAGACACCACTTTTTAATTCTCAAACCAGATTATGTTAATATTACAAGCAAACTGACAGCAAACCAGGCTCGTATTTATGAAAATACTTGCTAAAAGGAGCAAATGCAGAATGTTTGTACTGATCTCCATCTTCCAACTCTCCTCACAGCAGGTTCACAGAACAGCTTTTGTGCTGTGAGCAGGAGCTCAGAAGTTTCTTGCCCCTGCCCAGTGGGATTCCCCTCCCTGCTGACAGCCCAAAAGCAGGAGGAAAGCTGGGGGAGCCCTACCTGCTGCGGACATCCTTGGCTCGGATGGGAGTGAGCACGCTGAAGGTGGATTTCATGGAGTCTGTGGAGCAATTGTCATAGAGTGTCCCATTGCCCTGCAGCCTGGAGTCGCTGAGGCTGCTGCTCACCCTCCCAAACTTGTGCTGAGAATAATGTCGGTAATCCAGACAATCTGAGTCGATCCTATTAGCTGTCCTCAGGGAGTGGGAGGCCACGTTGAGCTCCATGGGGGGCAGGGGGCGGGCCGGCATGATTTGGGACAGCCGGGGTTTGCCCCCCGCGAACCCCTTCCCCCGCAGGAGCCCCCCGAAGGCACTGGAGATCTCGGAGGCTCGTTTGCCCAGGTCCGAGGCGCCTCCCCTGCTCTTCCCCCCGGGACTGGCTTCCAAGGCGTCTGGTGAACTGTGCAAGGAATCCTGCTGGCAGCAGGGACTGCAGGGGCTGGCCCTGCCCCTGGTGGGAGGGCTGGGGGACGCTTCCTGCAGGGAACCGTTGGAGGAGCTCGTCTCGTTGGGATCGGTCAGACTTTCCTGGCTTGTCCTAAATCGTCTCCACTTCCTCCAGCTCTTTTCATCCAGGGATGCAGCACGTTCCAGCCGGGGCTTCCGAGGGGGCCTTGGAGTGATCGATTTAATTTTCATGTTAGCTTTGAGTTCTTCTGGCAGAAGCTTTAAGGTCTCACTTATGGGCGTGCCTACCTTCGGAGGTGGCCCATCGCCCCCAGCCTCCTTTTTGGCTGCTTTTCCAGCTTTTTTTGCCTGCAGGTCCTGTACTGCTCCACCCTCCATGCTCCGAGTAAGACACACCCTTGAGTGCTGCGGAAATCCATTTGGAGTGCTCATTGTCCCCCACGTACCAGCTGTGGATGCTGCTCCAGATGAAAAGTTCCTCAAAGCATAGTTTCCTTCCCTTTATCACCCTGTGGGTTTCACAGGGCTTTACTCAGCCAGCAAGACATGGGAACTGCATACAGCTCAGCCTTTAGCTGGGAATGAAGGGCAGGTGAATGTGCAGGCAGATGCATTGTCTACAAAATTCCAAGACATGGGGTACCTGGATTCCCTCAAGAGAAAGACATAAGAATGAAAAGTTACCGAGCTGCAAACTGTACTCCTCGATCAGAAAGCATCTCCTTGCAGAACCTCCCTCTAGCACAACTCACACCTTAACGTGACCTTGTTAGAAAATCAGTTATTTCCCGTCTTTTACCCCGAAAGCAGAGCAAAGACCTCCTGTACGGCTGTGTACACCCTTCTTTAAGGAAAGGCAGTCTGCTCTGTTAGCTCGAAAGGAAATTTAAGCTGCACAGAAACCACAGCTCGTTGTCCTTGCTGTACACAGGCGTCACCAGCAGGACCAGCCCGCAGCACCGGCTGCCCGAGGCCAGGAAATTTCCAGCGATCCCACAGCCGGGAAATCGCTGCCGCCTTTCCCTGCCTTGCACCAACCCCGCTCACACCGAGAAAACACCCCAGGGGTGGCTTTAGGCTAGGGGAACGGGGGTCTGAGCACATTTCTACAGGGGGGAGCACCTCGTCATTCTGCGGCTAGCGCGGACCGGCCTCCCGCGGCCCCGGGAGGGCAACACACGGTGAGCGCAGCGCAGAGCGCGGCTCTGGCACCGGGGGGCCGCCGCCCGCATCCCCCGGCCCTCGCCCTCACCCTCACCCTGGCCGTGCCCCCCGCCCGCCGGGGCCGCCGCCCCCATCCCCCG
>VZRH01002469.1:245283-272238 GCA_013397555.1 Urocynchramus pylzowi
CCGCCCCGCCCGCAGCGCCCCCCGGCGGCCGGAGGAGCGCCCGGCAGCGATCGCGGCCAGTCGGCGCTGTCGCGACACGGGATGAAGGCGGCGTTTAAAAAGCAGCTTAAAAATAAACGTGTTACACTTGAAGAAATTTAAAAGTTGTCTATATTAAGCCTTAAGTTTCAATTTTGAACATTTCAGTACAAACACTGATCACGGAATCACAGACTAGGGGTGGTAGGGACCTTGAGGATCACCCAGTTTTCAACCTTTGCTATGGATACGGACACCTTCCACAGGCTCCAAGCCCTGTCCAGCCTGACCTTGGACACTTCCAGGGATGGGACAGCCTCAGCTTCTCTGGGCAACCTGTGCCAGAGCCTCTCCACCCTCACGGGGAAGGATTTCTTGCCAATATAACATCTAAACCTGCCCTGATGAAGCTGTTCCCAACACCAAACACAGCAGGCTGCCTTTCCTCACACAGATCATTCCCAGACAAACAGGAAAGGTCCCTTCACCCGCCTCATTAAAGCAATAACCACAAGAAGAAAGTAAAATGTGAAAGTGCTCCAGAGCGCAAAATATTTTATTTAAGAATTTACAGTGTCAAATCTTACACTTAGGAAAGACAGCTGCTCCCAGCTCAGGGGGAGCCTCCTTGAATGAAGTTGTTTGGCAGTCTCTACTGAAAGGAGAAAATAATCAGCAGCCTGGCTGGACTAGAGGAAAGCCAAGTGTCTGATTAGGTTTCAATTCTAGAAAAGTAAACCTCACTGACTGCTGCTGTCCATGTTGGGAATTGAGAATGGACCAGCACACAAAGGTTTCTAATCCCCCCCAAATAGTGTTTTACTTGGGCTGCATACAAACTTTTTGGGACATAGATAAGGCTATCACAATCTTAGAAAAGTGGTGTTATTCAAGAAAAGAAAAAAAACAAAAAAAACAACTGGGGACAAATACTGGCAATTTCACATTCATATTACTTCTACTCCTGGGCAGAAATTCAAGTAAAATCAAATAGTTTGGTGGCAACTTCTAAATAAAATATGACCTAACGATTTAATAAATATTTAAAGTTTATTTCTCTCTTTGCAGATAATTCAGATTCTTCAGTGAATATAAATGCTGCATACCATGGTTTTCAAGATTTCCTATATTAAACCTAAAGATTTTGAAGTTCATCTGTAGAGGTCTAATCCATCTACTTTTAGTATGAAATTTAGCTGTTAGCTATTTAAGACCTTGGTTATTTTAGTAAGGGAGATTCAAGAACAGATTATTACACTGATTCTGGCACTCCCAAAAGGAAAAAATAAACAACTTTCAAGCTGTTACCCCCCAGCTGCAGAGTGCCAGCAGTTTGAGAGAAAGCAAAGTAACCGTATTGCACTTAAACAAACACTCACTCGTCAAGAGAACAGCGTTGGCTATGATACAGAGCTCCTTCCCACTATACACTTGGCTTTACAGGTAGTCTAAACCACAAACTACATACAGACTAGGAAAGATCCAAATCAAATCAGGATTAGATTACAGTCACAGTTTTCATTCAATAGAAGTCGATTTATTTGGATGAGCTGTGGCCCCCTCCCGCCTCCCAAAATCCAAACCAGCACGAGGCAGCTCCTGGGTGAGCCTCTCCCAGGGGAACATCTCTGGTTCCACACTCTGGCTGATTGTGCATGGTCCTCTTAAGGCCACAGTGTTATCTCACAATGTGGACATGTTTGTTTTTTTTATTACCCCTGCTGGGAGGGGAGCATCCTTCAGAAATTAAGGAATCCCTGAAACTATGTCTCGGAAGGTCACGCTAGTAAGGTTTAAAATAAACTTAAGGAATAAATTGCCTATGCAATTTACAAACAGGTTTTGTAACAGACAGCAACTATTTCCTCTCTTGTGCCTATTCTTTATCACAGCAAAGCTATTTCTAGCCAGGTTTTGAAAAGGAAAAGTTACACATATTTCATGTTTGGTAATGGTTTGCGTAGATGAGGTGCAAGCATGAAAAAGATCACCCATCATTAGATTTCTGTCAGGTCAACTGCAGCTGATACCACGTGCCATAAGGCTGAATAGTTCTCTGCATACTCAGAACATGAGTAAGGATTCCAAATACAAAGCCATTGTATTCTACTTCAATGTTGGATACTTCCTCTGTCCAATTCTTCCCAGTCTTGAACTTCCAGTGGCTGCAGGAGACTGAAAAAAGAACGGGGATAAACAAAACGTTCTGTAGAAGTGTCATGCTGGAGACAAACCTCAAGAAATCTGGCATAAAGTTTTAAATGGGAACTTGTTAAATTGAACAGGTGCCAGACTGATCTTTGTGCACATTTAACACTCTGTGCAACAACGCACATTAAGCTGATAAAGCACAAAATCATGTTTTGTTCAAAGTATAGATTTAGACTGGTGGAAGGGCCACCTTCCCTTTGGAAGGGACTTTAAAGCCCACCACATTCCCCCCCCTGCCATGGGCAGGGACAACTTCTGCTGTCCCAGACTGCTCCAAACCCTGTCCAGCCTGGCCTTGGACCCTTCCAGGGATCCATGGGCAGCCACAGGTTCTCTGGGAAACGTTGGATAATAAGGATAAGGGGAAGGAAAGATGAGGCCTTCACTCACTTGTGCAAATTGAGAGGGGTTGTAGAACGGTACCGCCCCTGCTGAAGGTGCCCCCGAGGGTGGAGCAGTGGCAGGCTGGGAAGAGAAAACACTGAAATTAGACAAGGGCAGAGAGGAACTCCAGTGCCTCTCCAATGTGGTCTGCTAAGTTATACAGAGCAAATATTCACAGGAATAATGCCAACAACATGGAGAGCGCAGCCTATTGGAACAACTCCAGAGTGCTGGCACAGTTTGCATCCAGATCTAGAACAGGGCTGGCTTAATGTAGGAATTGGCCAAACAGTGGCACATGCATCAACTGCAAATAGCTCTGCAGGTCCAAAGCATGCAAAACCAACACAAGACACCAGTGCAACTCCACTCAATTAGTACCTTCTGCCTTTGTTAGTACACACACTGATACTTGCCCCAAAAGAAACATTCTATGTCAGGTTTTGCTTTATTAAGAAATATCAGAAAGGTTTGTGTCACCCCTTTGTGGTGACCCCACAGCTGTGGAACTTCCAGCAGAGATGAAGCATTCCTTTAATTCCTACAGGGACTTTTGCAAATGGTTTATTACCAATTTGAGACTGGCAGCAGCAGAATGACCAAGTTTTGCTTGTATTGAGTCCTTTTAGGAGGTTGGTTTGGTTTCATTCGAGGATATTTGGAGTTTTTTTTTTGTTTAAAATCAACTGATTTCTTTAGTATCCCAGAAATAAGATGATGAAATTATGTGAATCTCTTAGGAACATAAATAAAAAGCATGCCTGGATTACATGCACTCTCATAAATACACAAAACTGAAGACCCTGTTTGAGTGTAAAAAGGAACACTACATCATGATCTACTTTTAATGGTAATTCTGTGAAATGAGGGGGAAATGACTAAAAGTAGCATTAGTATTTGAGCAAATGCAAAATAAAGAGGGGAGTGGGGAAAGTAAATAAGTTAACATAAATGAGAATGGCCAGCCACATGTACCTGATTAAAATGCTGGCTTACTTCACGTGATAATGAACTCATTGAACTAGAGCGCGAAAGCTACAAAACAGCAAGAACACACAAATACAAAAAAACACAAATAAAAAAAGTCGTCATGCATGTCACTGCCCCAAGCTTTCAGTTGTTTTATTTCATTGTCAAAGTCTCACTGCCAAAGGTTAAACCAACTTCAAGTTAAAAAACAAAAAACAAAAACAAACGTAAAGCCAGAAGTTAGTTTAAATCAAAAGGACTTCTTAAAGCACAAAATTATGTAGGTATAGAAAACATTTAGTAGGAACAAAAGTCATGTTACTCTGCCTGGCACAAAGCAACTTGTTCTCCTTGTGTCTTGCACTTAATATTAGTGAAATTATATGCATGCACGGAGGCAAGAGGAGACCCTTCAACTGCTACTGACATTTTACTCTGAAAAAGGCTTTTAAATGTACTCATGTAGGAAAAGGAGATCACAGAATGTAGGGCATGGAGGCTGAACTTCTTATATGGGCTTAGAGGTCCTTTCTGTATAAGTCTGGAGGCAGTCATATCACATCTTGCCTACTTATCAGCAACTGAATCAGTTACTTGCTTTAGATGGCCCATTGTACAACCACCACAATTAACTGTAAAAAGTCATTAATTCAATACTTTGCATCAAGCCTTACCTCGCCTGACTGGGAGCCATCAAGGTTAGGAACATGAAGTCCAGATCCAGGAGGAAGGGCTGCAGGGTTTAAGTACTGAAGGAAAACAAGGCACTTCTGTTTATCATCATTACTACGAGGCTATTCCACATTTCCCTTAGAGATCCCACCGGGCAGAACAAAGTTACAGCACATCAGGCAGGTGTAATGTGCAGTGCAAGACTCTTCCCATGTTCTCAGTCCCTTTCCTGCACCCATGGAAGCTGCAGCCCTGTCAAATTAGGAAATGCAACCTCCCACTTCCCTTTTCACTTGTATTTCTCTTCTCCTGCTCTTTAAGTAAAATGTTAAGCCACAAACCCTACAACAACATCATGCTTTATGGACTGTGCCTGTGAAACTGCTGCTCAGAATCCTGAGGGGGTTGGAATCAGAACTTTGGGTTCTGCCTACTGGACATTCCTTGGAACCCACCTCTGGTTCCACAGCTGCAGCAGGCTCTGTGCTGGTTTGGTTTGCAGCTGGTGTGTGCTCTGCTGCTCCACTCCCTTCCAGGGGCTGGGATTCCCCTGGAACTACAGAGGAAATGGGATTTAGCCAAACACACCTCATAAATAGCCACAACCCCCCACAATCCTATGCACACACCTGAGTTTGGAACAAACACGTTGGCAGGAATGGGCATTGGTGCCAGGGGGGCAAACAGGTCTGATGGTGCAGGAACAGCACCACTTGTCTTGGTTCCTCCTGGATTCAGGACATCCACATAACGGGCTCTGCTTCCAGCTAAACATGCAGAAAAACAGAAGGAACCCTTGTGTTTATCATGCCTGTGTCTACTTTGAACAGTTGGCTGGTTAAAGCATCTTTCAGGAGCAGGAAACAACACTCCAGGGATACAAACAGTAATACCCAACTCATGGTACTGTGACAGCAGTGCAGGAGCTGGGCAAGAGCAAAGCCAGCAATAGCCACAGCTCCACTGAGCTGCCAACTGCTCCCAGACAACCCAGGGAAAGTCAGAACTTCTGCCTTCATATTTTATGCAGGAGAGTCTTCAAATGTCAGTGCTGGCTGTTACCTGCTCT
Organism: Urocynchramus pylzowi; assembly: GCA_013397555.1. Taxonomy (NCBI): domain Eukaryota; kingdom Metazoa; phylum Chordata; class Aves; order Passeriformes; family Fringillidae; genus Urocynchramus; species Urocynchramus pylzowi. The sequence continues at coordinate 250,607 of VZRH01002469.1, forward strand.
CCTGGAGAACACATTGACAGAGGCACCAGGTGGGCCTCCAGGCCCAGGGGGAGCAGCCTGAGCAGCTTTAGGAAATCCTGTTGGAGGGGGTGGAGGAGGTTTACTCTGCAAAGAGACAAAAAATATCCAATCACTGTCTAATGTAGCACATTTTAATCCAAATTCAGTAAAAAGCAGCTCTTAAGAGACAATAACAGATCAAAGAAAATTGTGTGCCCAATACAGATTTTTGTTTTCCACTTGGAGAAATCATGAGGACTCAGATTTTTACCTCTTCTTCTGGTTCATCCAGATTAACCCAACGTTGTTTCTGTTCATCCCAAACAATCTAAAAGAAAATCACAGTCAAAAACAAAGAGCTCAAAGCAAGCTGCTGAAAAAGTTTAAAATTACTAACTTTTTTTTTTTTTAAGCTGGTCTTAGAATAAGAATAATCTTCAAAGTTTTACAATCATCTGTTACTCATCAAAACAATGTTCATCTGTCATCTAGGAAAACATTAGGAACAAATTCAAGTATACAAAGTTCTTTGTGATTTTTGGGGCCTTACTGATTTATTCTTGTCATCTGGCAGGTGAGCCTCATTCTTTCCTTTTCCCATCAGCCAGCGAAACCAGGTTCCACCAGTCTAAAAACAAATTAAATCTACTCAGTTAATTCTCTCCCTCTCAATTCTTGTCTCACTTTACAGGCAAGTTAAAACAAACTTTCGTGCAACCACACATTTTCTGTCAGAGACTTCAACTTTGAGCCCAGAGTTGCAACTAATAAGCAGAAATAATCAGTTTAGTCAGGACTTCTTAAGTACAGTGAACCAGGAGTTACCACATTTACTAACAAATCTCCTCCAGCTGTAGGTACCTTTCTAAGAAAGTTTACCTTTCTGGGTGCTGCCTCCTTTTTTGTTTCTTTTTTAGCCTCTTTCCCTGCAGGAGCAGAGGGAGGAGGAGAGGGTTGTTTTGCTGCAGAGTTGGATCTCTCTCGTCCCACAGAATGAGCAGAGGACTCCGAGGTTGTTCGGGACCTTCGCCCATAGCCCTGGGTGACAAATACACAGGAAAGCAAAAATTGTCACTGCTGCAGTGATGGATCATGTTCCATCTGCTAAAAATAATCCTTCTTTGAAAAATCCTTAAACAGAACAGATCTAAAAGTTCATACAAAATAAACCTTAAGATGGATCTTTGTCCTGCTGCCTAGTTAGATATAAAGCCAGGACATAAATGCATAATAAACAAGCAGATAAATATCTCACACAGCATTAATTTTTTATCAAGATTTTCCACACAAAGACATTTAATCTGGTTCTTTGGGGACTTCTAAAAACCAAGCTTCAAGTCTTGCTGAAGAGTAATGCAGAGCCCCCAAATCCTCTTGTGTTTGCATTGTGCTGCAATGCTGCTGAAGAAATGTGTGAAATAACATTACCATGTTAGCCATCCTGCCATAGAAATCATCCTCCCTCTGTTCAGGGAAGGAGTTTTGTGAAGGAGACTCTGGGGCAATTCTCTGCATTCCTTAAAAAAAAAAAAAAAAAAAAAAAAAAAAAAAAAAAACAGATTATATTAGCAGGGACACACACCAACAAAAAATCCAATAATAAACACCAAAGCTCCCAAGCCCCACAATAGTTTTCAGGCAAAAGTTTTCACCAGTTATGAGTTTTGTGCTAGGGAGAACCTGGTCTTTTAAAGAATAAGAGCTGCAATTGCTGTGATTTTTCTCCTCTCCTGTCTGGGTTTGTGTTTGTTCTAAACACAGGCCAGAGCTGGCTGAGGGACTCAACCATCAGGAGGGAGCAGTTAAAGGTTCCTCAAATATAAAACTCTGGCAAACTTCCTTTTCCTTCCCTCCACATGTGTCAGGCTCTGCTGTCACAGAGTTAAAAATTACCAGGGTCCTGGAAACTCATGTCCAGAGGCAGAAATCCCTGATTATCCCTTGGAAACAGAACTCATGGCAATCTCACTGCACTCAGGGATTACCTCTCAAGGTCTAAATCATGATCTGCTGAGCTAACCTCTCTTTTCAAGTAAGCCAACAAAGCAGGATGAATACTACAACTTTCTACAAATGCTTCTATACCACTGCACGGTGTTTTTAAATTTAATTACCCAAAACATGACTATTTTTTAAATCCTGAGATATTTTGAATTATTCCCTGAAACACTTCATTCCCTTTCTAAGGAAGGAAAGCTATTTATTAAGATCCCAGACCTGTTTCCAGGTTTGACTGCTCTTCTGGCTGTGGTTCCATTTCTTGTGGTGGCCCTCCTGGGGGTAGTGTTGTCCCTAAATATAGTGGGGATGGTTCAGTTCCATAGGGATTTGAAAATCCTTGAGGTGCAAAGCCAGGTCCTGGGCCAAGAGGCTGAGGAGCCACAGGGTAGAAGGGGACACTTCCCTGGTCACCAGGAGGAATCATGGCAGCTGAGCCATCAAGGACAGCCTGAGGTACTGCAGCATGAAAAAAAAAAAAAAAACCAGAGTTAAATTTAAGCAGAAATTCCAGTGTGAACCTTTTACCCAATGAATGACACAAAGCAGAAGTGAAATCTCCCTGCTCCAACCAGCCTCTTAAGTGGTTTCTTGTATCAGAAACCCAAACCCTTTGTTTTCTCTGTGTCATAAAGGATATGAAACACCAACCTGAAGGCATCAGCTGCACGCTCTGCATCTGTTGAGCCATATTGGGTAACAAGGATGCCAGCAAGGCATTCTCAGCACCTGGCCCCACGTCACGGCCACCTCCCCCATCACACTGGCTGGCACGGTCCAGTTCAGAGCTGGGAGTGCTGCACTCATAGGGAGGGGGAGTGGATCTGTCTGTGTTATAGGCTATTGCACCCTCCTGCAGGAAAAAACCAAGATATTATTAATTCATCTGTACCAGACATTCAGTTCATAACCAAAGGAACACAGAGCAAAGGAAATCCTAGGTGTGAAAACAGTTTTTTAGTGTTCAGTCAAACAAAAACGAGTTGTCAGCCATTTATAAGCCAACCAAGATCAACCAATAATTTGAAGGGTTTATGTTTTTAAATTGAAACACAGTTAATTAGCTCAAGGTTCAAATTTCTAACACATCACTTTAAATAAATGATAATTATTTCTTCTCTGTTATAATCTAGAAAAACCAATCCACACAAGAGATATTTTTTTATGGCAAGCAGATCCCCTGATTACTGCAACCTAATGAGTCCTGTAATTCTCCTTGCATCATGGTATTAAAACCTGTCTCTCATAACTTTAATTATTCTGTATTGAATCTCAGGGCACTGAAGTGTGGTACATTCACTTGATTTACACCACAGCATTTGCAATTTAGGACCTGAATATATGAGATCACTTCCCATGTTTCTGTGATTAGCAGTGTAAACAAAACCATTTTAAAAACTGGATTTACACTAATCCATTACAGGGAATAATTCATGCTGAAAAGCACACACCATACCTTGATCTGCCCATCCACATGTCGAAGTGTCACTAACCAGGGGGGTTCAATAAAAGATTCCTGTTCTGGTTTTTCTTTTATCTGAGGGTCAAACAGGCGCAGCTGGGATGACATCTGAGGAAAGGAACCATTGCAAAGTGGGAGTTCATCAGCCACAGCTTCCCACCTACAAGATGCAGCTACAAACACTTCATTCTTCCTCATGTTACCTGGATTAGCTGGCCAATCAGCACAGGGGAATAGTAATGTGGATCTTTGAGGACAGTCCTGGAAATCACTTCACAGTAGTGGAAAGCCTGGGCAGCAAGGCCCATCTCAGCCAGCCGACAGGCATAGATGAACTTGAAAACCTGGGGAGGCAAGCAGGACAAATAAACCAAGTGATCACCACACTCTGGGTGGCAACAAATAAAAGGCAGTCTGACATTTCAGCTGAAAGCTCAGGTATCTCATTATCACATCTAAAATTAAAGGAAAAAGCATTCAATTCTCCTCTTCCACCTAAGTGGAAGTTGTCTATTTATCTACAGCTAGTGCCAGCAAATTCTGCTGGATTTTTCTTTTGGAATACAGAATTACAATTTATAAAGTTAAAATTCAGAAGTTCAGGGTGCAGAGATTAAAAAAGTGAGAATGAAAAGACAACAGGAGAACAGCTATATGGCATTACTATCCATGAATATTTCATGTTATATCAGAGACAGTATTTGCCACACTGACTACAGCACATGAGAGATTAAAAGCATGACATCTGCCAAAACAGAAACCAAACCAAAACAGGAACAGCTCCTCACCTGGAAATTGGGCAAGCAGCCAGGCTGACTTCCCAGTGACTGTGCATACTCATAGGCTTCTGTTCTTTGAATGGCTTCATTGGTGGCAAACTTTAAAAATGGCAAGCTGTTTCAAACAGGAGGAGAAAAATATTATTTGAGCTGACAATGAACACAGATCTGCCAATGTCAGACACACAGCTCTGTTAGATACAAAATATCAAACACTTCCACAATAGGACACTAAACAGTTATCTCAAAACCAGCTAGTGAGGATAAGAGGAACAGTGCAATTCAGTCTTTCAAACCTTCATTTTTGCATCAAGAAAGTTGTGTTTAGAAAAAAAAAGTCAAACCTGTGATTTGATCCAATTAGGACAAGCTTTGTTGTCTTCCTTGTGTAAACTCCAAACCCAACTTGGGCCATAAGGTAACAAAAATGAGCAGCATCCAGCAGGCCTTTAGAAGCTGTAGAGAAATAAAGGACAGAGCTCAGGATATTTCAGTGACACATTCAGTGTCCTGTATTGTTTGGCTTTGCATTCAAATGCCTTCACAACAGAGACAAGCCCATATAAAACTGCTCCAGTTTATATTTTATCAAGAAATTGCCTGTTTTCAAAAAAATAGGCTGAGCAATCAAAGCTTTTCCTTCAGTCTCCACCCTGTTCACTTCCCCAAGAGTTACCAAGAGTGTCTCCCATGGTTGCAATGGTCCTGGATTCCAAGTCCACGTTATTGGTCAAGTTGGATAACACCATTGCTAGATGAGGCCTCCAGTCTCCCCATTTCTCATCTCCACAGCACTAAAATTAGAAGAATTACTAGGTCAAATCAGCGACTGGAGCTCTGCATGGTTAAATGTTTCAACCCAAAAAGCACCAAAACAGCTTCTCTGACATTCTGGGAAAGATTTCTGTTGGGAACTCCACTACTCCCTGCAGCTCCCAGTGAATCTTACCGTGGATGCAGCTGGCATCCTTCCAGACATGAGCTGGTAAACAGTCTGCAGAGGGTCATTAATTGGGAGACTGTTGGCAAATCTACAGAGACATTGCAGAGAAAAACAAAACACAGACGTGGGGTAAGCAGTTAAAATGTATTTCAGCTCTCAGTGGCAATTAATCTAACCTAGCTCAAGAGAAGGAAGTGCTGTGTGAAAATACTACACTGAAGAGGAATTACCCAGTGGATGATGTTCAAAAGTAAAATATTACCAGTGAACTGGTTCTGTCACTCTAACATCAGTCAGTCCAAACTAGGAAAACCTCTGGATTCTCCCCAAGCCAGCTGACTTTAACAAAATTGACAGTTGAGTTTTTGCAGTTTTTTCCAAGCAAGGCCACAGATGACATTGTTCAAATACTCCTCAAATGGATCAGGTGGCAGAGAACAACTTCTCAGGTCTAAATTTATACCCAGAAGATCCCACAATAAATAGTAACAAATAAATACACAGGTAAAATTAAACCATAAATCTTGCATGAACTACTATGGGTAACCCAGGATTTTGACATTCTCCACCTCACTAGCAGACCAGGCAGCCAAATTTCACTAATCTAAAAGCAACCCAGTACCTGGTCATCACTCTTGCATGTGTCCTGCTGTCCATTTTGCTGGCAAGGAGCAGAGCATGACCCCACAAACCATGCTTCATGGCAGACTCCAAAGCATCCTAATAAAAAAATAAAAATTAGTTTCCTGGGAATAGCTTCACATATTACTCACAAAAACCAGTTTTACAGTAGTAATTTGTGATCAAATCAAAATATCTTTAGATAAAAGCTAACATACTATAATTTTGCTTTAGATTATGAACTGTAGGTATAAATTTCTGTATCAGAGTAATACAGTGCCATGAAATATTGCATGCACTACAAAAAGAAGTAGCAGCAGAGGCACTCACTTTCTTACGGCCATAAAGCAGCAACTCCCTGAATCTCTCAGTCTCCTTCTCAAAACTGTCAACTGTGGTTACAAGGTTATCAGTGAGAAACGAGAGCTGGGCTTCACCAGATTCCTCTTCCACTTGTTCCAAAGCCTCATTAGTGAAATCAATCAAATTTGCCTCATTAGGGGACTTCCCAGGAAGCCACACTGTTTTGTGATCTCGGAGCAGGAGTTCAGCCAGGTCTGTTCCCACAACAGTCTGTGTGCGTGGAGAGGAAACAAAAATTGAAAACTTTGTTATTTCAACACTGCCTGCATTTTATTTGGCACTTCAACAGCAATATGTGAATATCAGCACCTCTGAGCAGCTGAGGGAGAGTGCCCAGTTTACACATTCCTTCAGTCTGTGACATATTCCAAGATCAGTGACTAGAACACAAATGCCTGATCTTTGCACAAAAACTGTTTGTGCACAAAGCACTTTAGGATGGATAAAAACTCCAGCAATGAGACCTACCCCATTCTGCCTGCACAACAGTACAATAAAGTCCCAAAGAAGACTTGCAGATTCTTTGTCAATTAAATTTTCATTCTTAAAGCACTGTGCAGCTTTACTTTGTGCAAAATTAATAACATCCACTTTATGGGTCTCATCCCTGAAAAAAAAATTAAGAAAAAAGTTTTAATGAGACAAATGTAAACATTCAGGTCATTATTTGTGATTACTCTGAGGAATGCATTTAAAGCTCATGTATTATTTAAGCAGGTGAAAAGCCACAAATATTTTAAGTCAGTTTAAATCCTATAATTTGCAATGAAGAAGTAATTTCTGAAAGTATGAAAATTATTTCTGAAAACTGTAGGAACATACTTAGCAAGAGGACCAGGAAAGGCTCTCATCTCTTCTTGCTCTGGAGAATGTTGTAACATAGTCTAAAACACAAATATAATCCATAAGAAATTCTTATAAATCTAAATTTTGCTTGTACTGATAAAACCCCCAGAGCTGAACATGACCCATCATGTAATCAAGCCTCTTAAGCAAAATTTAAAGGGTGACTTTGTCACAACCTGCACAAGGATGATAAATTATGAAATCTACTTTACATGCAAGTTAGTCTGTACATCTTCCTGAACAAAATTATAAGGAACTGGATGATCTCATCATGACTAAGTCACCTCTCAGAGGAAAGGAACTTTTAAATTAACTGTTTTACCTATGATTACAGCCCAAATAGATAAAGATACATGCACTGACATAAAAAAAAAAAGAGAAATCAGGAAGTTATAGATTCAAATTCCCCCTTTCCCTTCCAAAAGAAAGACCTTTATTCCATTACTTCCCATTTTTCCTTCTAAACTTTACCTCCATGCTGTGGATTTCAACCAGAGCTGGCTGACCCTCAGAAGGCAAGTTTGGCAGTGCTTTTATTAAGAAGCCCCCAGGCCCAAACCTGGCACAGATATGAGGCACTGAAAATTTCTCAGGTGTTGAGGGTCTTAAAGGTGCTGAAATGGGGAGAAAAGATAAAATAAGAACAGGTAACCTGTCATGCAGCTAAGCAAACTTGCTGATATATTTACCCAATTCAATAATCCTGCAGTGTTAGTGGAAAACACCCTGTTATTGAATTTGGCTGAACTTTGTAAGAAACAATCAGTCCCTTTATAATCCCAAAGTCCCAAACCTGAAGATTTGCAATAACTAGAACAAAACTAAACTCCAGAACTTCAAAATCCAGTTATTTTTTTCAATGCAGGGGCTTTGATTGTTAGTATCAGACACATTCCTGTCATCTTGTACAAACACATAACACATCTTCAAAGAGCTAAACACACTTTGGAAAAGCTTTTCCAGAGAAAGTGTTTTGTATCTATAGCACAATGCTTTCCCTCATTCCCCAGAGTGTCCATACCTTGTTCCACAGCTGACCAGGCTGTTTCAGCAGGGTAGCCATAGTCTGGGAAAGGCTGCTGTCCATCAAAGCTGGGATCATACCCTCCATAGGGATAATCTGTGTGGAGTGACACTGCCTGGGCAGGAGTTTCATAGGCACTGCCCGTTAGATCGTGATTGCTCCTGTACAGCTGGCTCTAGGCAGATCACATTAGTCAGGTTAGCTGGGAGTTACACAGCAAGCAGCACAGCAGACAGTGAGCATTCCTTCCTGACAGCTTCCATTCCTGTGCAACAGGCTTACTGCACCACACCTTGCAGAAAGCCACCCTCTGAGATCCTTCTGTGCAGATAATTAATCATTTTGTCTTCTCCCCCAATGTTTTTACCATCATTTGATCTGTTCACATCCAAGCATGTTCAGTTCTCTCCCAAAAGAATTACTATGTGCTTGTGTGAAAAGTTAAGATTATACCACCAGTTCTGTTACCAACAACTGTGGGTCAGAATGAATGTTCACCTCTGCTGTAACAGACAGAAAATCCCAACTGAAAAACCCCAACAAATGCCAAGTCACATTAGGTGCCTAAAGATTAATGCCTAAATGATTTCCAATGCTGCTTCAAACATTACTAAATGAATTGGAACTCAGTCTGGAACAGTCCCTAAACTTCCAAGAAACATGATGAACCAAGTACAGGTGAAATGACCCATTACAGGAGCAAAAACCATACCTCAAAAATTAGCCAAATATTCCCTGAGGTTTTCACGTATCTGTATTTGTGGTGTAAGTGGATGAGTAATCAGTTAGCTTTGGTTTTTGCTTTTAAAGTCAAAATAACATCCTACAAATATGGAGTTAGTCCTTTCATACATTCCAAGTTCAGTAGCACAGCCAAGCTTGTGATGAGAAAAATGACATGACACAAAGCCAGGCACACTGTCCACTAGAGCCAAGCACAGGGAAGGCAATGCTCTCACAAACAGCAAATGGATTCAGCAGAGGAAATTTTCCATTTCTGTGTGTGTGGCAACTTGCACAGCTGAGTGCTGATTTTGGTTAAAGTTTCCCTGACAACTGTGACAAACATTAAGTTTAAAACTATGTTACAAAACAGCCTTAACTTACAAAAGTTTTCAAAACACACATTCCCCGTGCTAACCCCTGAAATATTTTCTTATTTTCTAATGTTTCACCCACTGCCAATAGAGCAAGTGCCAAGCTGGTGTGTATTGATATAGACAACCCCAGCATGGGAAATGATATGCTCTGACTCCATGGCTGCAAGGCTGAACTGATGCTTTAAGATACTATATTATACTATATTACACTATTACTATACTAAACCTAGATCATGCTAAAAAGACACTAAAGAAAAACCCTGTGACTGTCTCAGACAGCCACGACACAGCTTTGACCTAATTGGTCAATATGCCCAAACAACCTTCACCAATTAACAAATCATTCTCAGTAAACAATCTCCATAACACATTCCACATGTGCCAAACAACAGGCTCAGAGAACAGAGATCATTATTTTCTTCTTCCCTCTGTGAGCTTTCTCACAGCATCTCAGCTTCCTAGGAAAAATCCTGGGAGAGAGAACCCATCTCTGTCAGTTCAAAGAAAGGTGAGCAGCTGGTGGTGAGTGCAGCTGGAGCTGACCTGCTGGGAGCGGGAGCTGAAGCTGCTGTGGTGGCTGTGCACGCTGCGGGAGCTGCGCAGGCTGTGGCCCGAGTGCTCGCTGTGGACGCTGCGCCGCTCAAACTCGTCCCCGTAGGGATCCCGGGCCGGCTCCGAGTCGTCGTCAAAGCTGCCGGTGAAACGGGGGTCGTACCTCCAGTTGTCCTCGTATCGCTCGTTCCTGAGGGACACAGAGGGCGGGAAGGAGCTCAGACAGCCCCGGGCCTGAGGGAGGAGACCTGCACCTCGCTCCAGAAGGGCTCCTAAATCTGCCTGCGCTGAGCTTGGTGCTACTGTAAACAAACTGACCTTCCTTCATGGAGTTTGTCCAGATTATTCAAGATCAAGACCAACATTACACTCAGAGTGTGATCTAAAAACCCACAGACTGTTCAATTGGTCTAAAAACAAGTGCTGCTACCTTCAGTCCCTCTCTCAGAGTGATGTGACAGCTCATCTGGCTTCCCTCAATGACCTATGTTAAAGCTACAGAAAGAACTAGCAACACACACACACACTCTAGCAACTACACTGTGAAATCTGTGTAACACTGCATTCTAACAGCCTGCTCCAGAGAATCTGCTGCCCCAGCTCTGGAAAGAGCACTGGGAGAATGTGGATTGACTGGACAAACCTGCTGCCATATGGATATGCTTCTCTCTTCTGGTAAGGGTTGTGTTCAGCATCATACCAGTACCTCTGGTCATAACTTCTCGGGTCTCTGTACCTGGGGTCATATGGGTATCGTTCCCAGCGACTTGGATCTTTGGAAAACAAAAAGAAATGGTTCAGATATTGGTAGGGTTTGCCTATAATCTTTTTCTGCTCCTTTCTCTTTAATTACAAGCTGGTTTGGTCCTGAAGCACAAAGCAAACCCAAAGAAATGTACTTTAAGCTACATAAATATGTCCACTCCTTTTTACTTAAAAAAAAAAAGCTTAAAAAATCAATTTCACACCTTTCAGAGAAACATGGCTGTTAGAGTTAGTTACTCCTGAGGGGTCAGTGTTTGCCATCAGATCTTTTCTAACATCTTTAAAACTCAATCCTACTATTTGTTATGACATTCACAGAATCTCTGTGATCAGCCTGCAGAGTGCCAAGCAAGACATCTCAGGATGTGGACAGATGTTGCTTAAAACCCTCCCAGGCACTACACAAGCAATTACCTCCAGACTCCCAACGCCAGCATGTCTCAGTGAGCACTTAGATAATGATGGACAAAACCAAAATCCAGTCGTGAGTCAACTTCTGTTTACACCCACCTGAAATTCACTTTACAGGTTTGCCTTCAGGTCACACACCAAGGACACACCCCAGTGAAAGGCAGCCTTGCAACACATGGAACAAAACTGTTCTGTACCCTTACAATGGAGGGGTTGCACAAAGGAAAGGCAAACTGAAGGCTCAAGTGAAGAAAATCTATGGAAAAAAATCAGAGTTCTTTTGGACACCTTACCTCCATAATCATAGGAGTTTGAGTAATAGCCTGAATAATAATCACTCCATCCACCTTTCCCATAATAATCTTCTGTATACCCTTGCCTGAAAGAAAGCACACAAGTATAAAAAAAGTTGTTATTCCTCCTTAATCTCTTCTAAATTCAGCAGGAGGTAGGAAAAACTCTATGCCACAATTGATTAGACAGAGTTGCATAGTTAAAATAATGCATTTCCAGGAAACCAAAGAATCATAAAATTAAGACTTTATAACCCAATATACCACTAAATTGTTGTGTGCCATTGAAAGCTGACAGCCCTTAGCATACAATAATTTAGTGGCTTTATAAACTGCTTTGGTGATAAGTTTAATTACTTACAGACAATTAATCACAAAAACTACTGCTATAATTAGCATCCTTTGAACTGTCTCCACAGAGAAGTCGATAATTTAACAATTCATTAAGAAATAATAGCTCCCCCAAATTTAACAGTGTTTTATTATACAGCTTATGATGAAGAAAATACTCATTTACAGAGCTGATTGTCCAAACAAGCACAAAAACCTGCCTAAAACCAACACAGCAAAGTAAGAGTCAGTGCATAGAAAAAGGTTATTTCTTCTGATGAAAAAAGAAAGATGTGGCCATTATTTGAAATATCATGAGCCTTTATTACACAACATTTTCAGGTCATCATCCTAGAATTTCTGAAAAAAGCCAGAGGATGAATGTCAGATGAAAAATGCAGTGTCTACACGTATGTGCACACACATAGACATGTATATACATATACATCCATGTATGTTTGTACCTACTCAGGTGCATGAATCTCACCAACACACCTGTGCACACACACAGCAGGTGAAGGTATTTAATGCCAGTGTGGAGTGATGGAAACTTCCACCTTTCCCTACAACTGGTCCTACAACTCAGAGTGCAAACTCCAAAGTGGCCCAGCGAGTCCAGGAGTGTGGGAAGTCTGCTAACACAGCACTGGCTCTGCAGAGGAGGAGGTCTGATCTTATCAGATCAGGTTTACCCACCCAACCAGTCCCCCCAGTGAGATGTTATTCCTTTCTCCAAGCAGTTTCCAAAGCTGCTTCACCATCAGTGCACATTCAGGGCAGTTTCACACACACAGCTCTGCTGCCCTGCAGCTCCACACCAGTCCCTGTCTGACTGCACTGGCACTCATACATCAGTCCTGACACAGCCACTTCTAACGGGCTTTGATCTGCCCACTGCCACGTACAGAAACTTCAACCCCTTCTAAAAATAGCACCTCAGGAGAGTACACACCAGGAAGTGCTACTAGAGGTTATCATCTCATTTCAAGAGCTCACAGCACACTTAAATTCACTTAAGAAAATGGTAGAAGTTATCACATGGAGCTACAGCCATTGTTTTGTTCTCCTCAAGACCAAAATACATCTAAAATCTTCTGGAGATGGTAAACAAAATGTTATACTTGTAATTTGATCACTGCTCCATGAGTGAACTACCAGCAACAGACAAACATTACAAAGGGTTTAATAATTTCCAGACAGGTAACAGAAGCTTCTCTGTTGGAAACTGCAAACCCCTCAGCAGGTAACAACAGTAACATTTTGTCACTAATTTGACATTCATACAAATAACTTACACAATTGTCATCAGAAAGCAGCAATCTCTTCAAGGTAATTTGTTGCTTCTTGCTCGAGTAGAGATTTAATCCTGCTTTTATTTAACATTTTCAAGTAGCATCTGAACACATTGTTCCCCTCTCTCAAATGTCTTTATTTTATATTAATCAGACAGATCTAGGCTTTTAAGTTTCCCTAATCAAAATCTGCAGTGAAATGAGTGGGTGGGACATGCCCACACAGCACCTCTGGCACCCAGACCACAGTCTGGGAGCTTTGTGAGGAAAGCTTATCCACAGCTGAGGGAATGGTCACACAAATGGACCTGACACAGCACCAGGACGTTGTCACCACTCTCTTCTGAGCACCTGAACCACTGTGTATCCATGGTGCTTGCAAGGCAAATCCCACCCAATCTGCAAAAGAGCCATTCATTAACAGAACCAGGGGCCCCTGCTTAAGTGCAAGGCAGAAAATAAATGAGTATTAATTAATAACCCCATGGCCTGCACTGCTCTTTTACAGCAAACATCAGCACTGAGCCTATCACAGTGACTTCCTGCCTGGCAGAAACACCAACAACCCCCAAAGAACTGAATGAAAGGAAAAACAAGCAAGAGAAAAGGCTGGGGAATTGTATCCTTCCCAGACTTGGCATTTGATACCATCCATCCCTAGGGCAGCACACAAAGAGGTTTTGAATTCCTCCCTGTGGTTTATGCTGCAAAACTTCAACAGGCACCACTGCACTCCCTGCTTTGGGGTACCCAAATCTTGCCTCAGCTGAGGAATCACACACCTGGAGGCAGGTCTGTCAGAGCAGTGGCTGGCCCTGGAGCTGGGCCGCTCAGGCTCGGGGTAGCGGTAGCTGCCGGGCTCCACGTAGGCAGCGCTGCTGCTGTCGTAGTGCCGGTACCGGGGGTCGTACTGCCCATAGCTGTCCTCCTGCAAAAGCACAGCCAAGGGAAAAGGCTTCACACCTCCAAAATTCACACTTCCAACCAAAAAACATCACTATTCACATCACAGCAGTGACACCTGAAGAGATGCAGGTTAATAAACTACAGTTTAGCTTTTATTACTTTTTGTGGCAGAAGTTATAGTCATGTTATTAATATCCTAAACTTAAGGAAAAAAACCCCATTATGTCTGTAAAAAAGGCATTTCAATCTACCTACTAAACCATCAATAATTCAGGCAGCAGATAGGAACCAAGTTTGAGCACCTGAGCAGCCAAGCTAGTTATAACTACCAAATTTTTCCAAAGAACCAAACAAATTGTTATGAGCTGACATCTCTGCCAACTGGAATTGGTATCAGCAACCACTTAAGTTTCCATAATCTTTAACACACATAAGCAGTGTCAGTTTTGTTACTGCTGTCTGGATTTTCCCCACCTTTAAACACTTAACATGAATGTTCTGCCGAATGTTGATCGTGACACGACTGCTTAAATTCCTAACTCAAAAATTAAAATGAATAACACATGCCAAGGGGAAAGAAAGGGAAAAATGGAAACTTACCATGTAATAAAGGTGAGCTGCTGTCCTGGGGTCTGCAGGAGGATAAGGTGGTGGATATGGGGCCTGGTAAGCATCGTAAGGATGTCTGTAGTAGTAGTAAGGGTTCTGGGGTGGACCAAAGGCTTCCTGAGGGGTCTGAGGAGGGGGTGGACGCTGCAGGTCTTGCTGCCCGTTGGGTGGGACTGCCTGAGCAGTGCTGGCAGGAGGGGCTGCGGCAGCTGGAGCACCTGGAGGCTGTTCCGACACCGGCTGCTTCCCGGGACTCGTCTGGTCGTACCTGGGCTGGGCTGAACCTGCCTCCTGGGGCCCCCCAGGCTGGGGATGGTTACCCAGCACCTGGCTCTCCCCCTGCTGCATGCCTTTAGTCCCTGTGGAAATCTGGGAGTCTGGAGGAACTGAGGACTGCCCAGATGTCGGTGGCTGCATTTGAGCTGCTTGTATTTGTGGCTGGGGTGGCAGTGCTCCCTGTGCAGCTCGGTCTGCTGCAGCCTGGTGCTGCACATCTTTTGTCACCTGTTGATAGAAATGTTGTTTGTCAGGCACCTCGGGACGCACCTGACCAGCACCACTGGCCGCCTGTTGGACTGGAGCACCAGAGGGTGACTGATTGTGCACCTGGACAGAATTACTTGTGCTGCTTTTCTCCAACGTCCGTGGCACTGTGAAGTCCAGCACTCCAGCAGCTTCTCTGCTACTTGATTGATTTGCAGAACTATTAGCCTGTGCTATGGAATTACCAGGGGGGACTAGGCCACTTGCACTTCCACTGGGAAGATTTGTCCCAGGAGAAGCAGATGAATTAGACCCTGTCTTGCTAGCAAATTCAGGAACAAGGCCTTCCACATTAACATTCTTTTGCCCTTCTGGAGTCAAATTAAGAGGAGTTTTCATAAGCAAGTTTGCAGGCTGATTAGAAGCAGCATCAGAAGAATTAACAGGACTTTGTAATAAATTATGTTTTAACAGATTAGTATTTGGAAGTGCATTAACTAAGAGAGATCCAACTTGCATCACAGGTAACGGCATGTTTTCCCCACCAGCATGTGAACTTTGGGGACCCATCGCAGGCTTGTCCCCAGCTCCAGAGTCCTTCATTGGCTGATTGTTTTCATTGTTGCTTAGCTGATTAGATAGAGAAATAGAAAAATTAATTGGCTGAGCCAAGTTATAGCTTTGATTAGGCTGAGCAATCAGGATAGGCTGATTTTGCAAAGACTCTGTAGGTGGAGAAGACAATAAACTTGCATAACCAGAACTTGCCTGAGACTGAAGTGCTTCCTCTTCTCCCATTTTGGGAGGATTCTCAAGATTTTCAAAAGCTATATTTCCATCCTGGGAGTGCTGCACAGCAATAGTCCCTGGTTTACATGGCTGCTGATTAGACAGGCCTTCTTCTGGTGGCTGAATAACTTCCACAGTCTGTTTGGCAGGTACGTACACTGCAGGAGCAGCAGGAGCCAGGAGAACATTTCCCCCAAAATTTGGTAACTCATTGTGAGCCCATAAAGTTGTTGCTGGGCTATCACACTTCTTGACTGCTCCCTGAGCTCTGGTTGAGGACCGTCTCTCAGATACTGATTGTATATTTTCCACAACAGGTCCAGAGTGCAGCGTGTTTCCAGCCTCCCCGGTGCCTGCAAGAGGCCCTGGGTGTACCTGAGGCATGTAAATTGTTTCCAGATTATCTGGTGGCTGTTCAAGATTGCCAGGGGATGCAGCAGGCACTGCTGTGTTCTTCTTGATATTCTTTTGGTTTGAGTGGTTCTCTCTTAATTCAACCACCATCTTTGCTTGGTCAATCTCTGCAGGTTTTATACCAACTCCATGGGACCTCACAGGTTCAAAAGAACTATTTGCACTTGTCTGAAACACTCCTGTAGGCTTAGGAGGACTTGGAGTGGGAGGCTGGGATAGATTGCCGTGGTAGTTCTTGCTCAGGTTTAGCTCACCTGAGTCACCTCCCAGAGGAGAGGAGTCAATCTGTTTGAAGAAGCTGGCAGAGGATTCCTCATCAGGCTTCCCAATTTCCTGCTGGATAAATGTACCGACTTGCTCTGGGGGCCGTGCTGAGCTGGAAGTGCTCCTGTGGCTGATGCTGCTGTAGTTGGAAGAGACACTGTCTGGTCTGCCAGGGTGAGGTAAGGAATCAGGTGCCTCCAAGTTTGGTCCTCCTTCAGCATGGCTCACGGCAGCGTTCTTGGGAAGCATCTGACCCGGGAAGGATCCGTACCTGTACGGATCGGCACCGGCAGCAGGGGGTGGAGCACTCATGTTCTGTGGTTCACTTGGCAGCACTTCCTGATTCTGAATGCACTCCAGGTTCTCCACATTTTCATACTGGGACCCAGCAGCTGCGTCACCTATCTGCGCCTTGTCATCAGCAGCAAACAGAGAGTGCTTAGCAGCCTGTGCCTCCTGATGGCTGACAAGTTTAGGGAAGTACTGGACATCCATTCCTTTCTGTACCATCTCACCAGCTGAACTTGTACCCAGCTGTGCCTGAGAGAGAATATTGGCTGCCACCTGCTGAGGATGCACAGGCTGGTGATACAGGGAGGCCGAATTTTGCTGACAGGCATCAAACTCCGTTTTCTCCATGACGTATTTTTTTTCAGATGAAAGTATTTCTTCATTTTCTGCCTCATCCCCTTTGAAAAACATGGAGAGAGTTCCTGGATCTCGATCTGTGGGAATAGATCTATTTGACGTTTCAGACATAGCTGGAGACTGGTTTTTGGGGTTGTTTTCCTGAGCTGTGGGAAGGACAAAACCGGAGTCTTGCAAAGGTGGCTGTGGGTAAAACTGTTCCTGGTAAGGTTGGTTTGGCCAAGGGTTAGTCATGTCTGTGTTCTGCCTAAACACATTTCCAGGCTGGATGCTGTTCATGTGATGACTGCTGTTTGCAGGGCCATTTCTGCCATTCTTCTCACAGCCAGCGGATAAAGGCGCTTGCAGGACGTTCTGTGGAATACCTTGGTGCCCAGGACCCTGTGGGACATTTGTGTGGGGAGGAGGGTGAGAAGTGCTGATGGAAGGCTGAGAAATGTTATGAACATCAGTCTGAGGAGACGGCTCAGGATAGGGCACAAAATTCCGAACTGGAGACTGCAGATTCCCCGGGACAGGCCTCCACTGGGGAGGTGGTGGGAAGAACGCTGCCGTGTTGGGTGCTGAAGCTGCATCATTTGGATCTCTGCCAACATCCTGTCTAGCTCCAGGTTTGTTTGCTGCAGACACCATTCCAGGATGCACACTGAAAGAATTTTCCACTGCTGCTCCTGGGTTATAATGCAACGGCACTGCAGGCCCACGGAGTCCGAGATCGGCGTTGGGATGCCCTTCTGCAGCACTATTCATAACATACCCCGGGGACTGAGAGGGAACTGCAACATTGGAAAAGCTACTGCTGCTGATCCCTGCCTGAGACACAGGAGCTGCCAGAGAGGCGTGTGGTCCGTGAGGGCTGTCCCCGGCGCGGGCGGGCGGATGCCCGAGGGCGGGCTGCGGGAACGCCCCCTTGGCTGGATTATCCAAGGGGGAGCCCTGGGGGGTTTGCCTGCCGAAGGCGAACGGGTCTGTCACGGGCTGCACCGGCGCAGCCGCCGCGGCGTTTGCCCGCTTGCTGAGGGGGCTGTTCCTCCAGTACATGTTGCGAGCCACGCCGGCCGGAGGAGGAGGAGCCGCCCCCGCAGGGACAGGCTGCGGTGGCTGCTGCATGGTGGCCTTCTGGCAGGGTCACACGGTGACAAACCGCCGGCGCAGGCAGCTCAGAGATTTCTTCTTCTGGCCTGCTGAGGCAACACAGGTACAAGTCAGTTCCCTTCCTCACAATACATGCAGCACTTAAGCAAGTTTTATTTCAGAAACAAAATCACTCAAAGAATCTCAAGTGGAAAATATCTCGCTGTTCTTCAGAATGCATAAGGAACCGACACGCTCCATTGGATTTCTAAGTCCAAGTCTGGCATTAATGAAGTGTAAGGCTGTGTGGTATCAATTCACATTATTTAACAAGTCTATGAAATATATCCAAGTAAGACTAATGAAATACAGCTCAGACCTGTACTAGTGTCAAACCCTGCAGTGGTATCCTACTGTTACATTTCCCAGAAATATGCATCACAGACAGGACAGCAAGCAGCCTGGAACAGGGCCTGCAGCACCATGCCCTGCTCAATTTAATTATGAAGAGTTGAGAAGTCATTATCTAACTCTAATTCTGTTAGAGATGATCTTCAGCCCTGCTGCACTGGCACTCCATGTGCTGGACCTTTTCACAGGGAAGATGAGAAGCATCCCTAGAAGGAATTCATCAGATGTTATCACCCTCAACATCCACTTTTGGTTTAACCAAGAAAATATCGTGTGGCACACTTATGTATTGTTATTTATTTTGAGAACAGCAATTGCATCTTCATCACAAATATTCTCTCTTCTAAATGAATGCTGCATAGCAAAAGTGCATTTAAGGATAAAAAAACCAATCAATTACCCCCACCTATCAATGACCAGTCTCACTTTAACACCAGTGGGGCTTTGGCACAGTATCAGGGTTACAGCTGCACTTCAGGGTGGAAAGGACACGCTCGGAAGTAATCCAACCCCAGCCCCAAACAATACCAGGCAGGAATCTGGTACACAGGAAGTTCAGTCAATTCATCAGAGTGTCTTTTTCAATTTTATCACCTCTTAACAATCTGGGGAGGATGGAGGCTGACAAACCAGAGGAATTCATCAATACTTAGCCAGTGGAGCTCAGTGAAGCCTTAGCAGCATGTGATAATCTTGTTTTCTCATAGAACACAACAAATATTGTTTACAACATGCAGAGTGAAGTTGCCACAGCAATTGCTCCACACCAGATGCACTTCTGCTTATAAAAGAAAAAAAGCTGTGCAATTCTTATTTGGAGTTCTAAGATTCAGCATCTTGTCAGTAAGAGTAATAAAATGGGAAGCCAGAAAAGTCAGATGTTTGTAATCAGGACAAAACTGTAATAGTTACAGAGAAGTTTAAATGCAAAGCACTTCTGGTTTCTTGTTATCAAAAGTACTACATGTATTTCATAATGATTTATACCTAAAATATAAAATTCCAATTAAAAGCACACTGAAGTACCACAGCACACAGCCTTTACTGGACATCAGTACAACTCCTAAAGAAAAATGTCTCCAACAGCCTGTGTATAATCCAGGTCCCTCTTAAGAGTTACCAGAGACTCTCAATTTCTCCCCCGTATCCACTCCAGCTATTCCACAGCCATACCTAGAGTTAAGACTCCATAAATCTGTGTTTTATGAAGATGGGAAGGACAACACCAAACAGATTGCAACAGAGGCATTAGAGCTCCATCAGTTTCATGCATTACTTGCATGTGCCTTCTCCATTCTTTTTAAAGCACAGCTGCTGAATTCCATCAAGGAATGCTTACAAAGGGGGTTCAGGACTTTGCAATCTTTTCTCCTGTTACAATCCTGAGGTGAAGGTTTTCCAGCTGGCCATGCTTACCAGCCTTGCTGCCAACCACTTTTCCAGGAAATCCTGCCTAAACACCCACCCCAATTTCCACATGCTTAAGGAACCTCTGGCTGTTCTGGGCATCCCCATTTCTTTTTCATCATGTTCTTTGCTGTATTAACCAGATTTCAAAAACTCCTCTCACCTCTCCAAATTAATGCATGGGTTTGTGCAGCATACTTTGGGTTGGGGAGGAAAAAAGCTAATTAAACCCTCTGCCAAGGCATTTATGTCCTGGAAAGCACAAACTTCCCTGAACAAAATATTGGTATATATTAAATAGCTCTATTTTTCATAGAAAAGTTGTTTCTGAAATACAGCTGAGCACAAAAGCCAACTCAAATACCCACTTCCGAATGTCTAATGTGGACTTTACTCCTTGCAGCATCTTATTTTAAAAAATCCTAATACTTTACCATATTTTTGTAACTGCCAGCACCAGTAATTAGCTAATAAAAATAAGTGTAAGGTCATACTTTAAGGCAGAACTTGCCATTCCTCTGACAAGATCTTTGATGCTGCATGACAGAGGTTCAATATGAGAGATCAGCTTCCTCAGAAGCAAAGTTAATATTAACAGACTGCACACAGTAGTAAAAGCAAGCAAGATTTGAGGAACTGAGTCCAAATAAAATGAACGTGCCCATGTCAAGTAATTTAAACAGAAGATAACTCAGTGCTACTGACCCTCCCTTGTGCCTTGTCCAGGATTAACAGAAATGCTGATTTTAAGGAATTTTGAAATAACTACACAAGTTAAGAGCAACGCACCTCTGCTTTGTACAGTTTGGAAAGTCTTAACTTTCAGCTGGTTTATTAATTGATAAAGCAGAGCAGCCTGCTAAACATGAGTCACCAGGAGTAACCATTGCAGAAGGTGTTTCCAGGTGTACCAAAAAACCACTGCCAAAGAGGAAAAAAAGATTAAAACCCTCTAAAATTAAGTTCACCTCATGAGCTCTATAACTTCATCTATAAAGAAATAATTTCTTTGGGGGCAATTAATTTAAACCTATCTAAATAAATGACTCTTAAACAGAATAACTATGCCCATAAAGCAGGTTACAGAGGACTAATATTAACTCTCATCCTCACACATGAAGCAAACAATAAATAACATGTTCCCATACACAGATTCCTAGTAAGAACAAAGTGACCAAAAAAAAAAATAAACCCCAAAAACCCACTGCAATCTCAAATACAGGAACAGCTGGAAAAATGAGATTTCCAGCTTTAAAATCAGCAACTACTTTTTCAGTTTTATCTTATGTAGACAGCTGCACATCTGCACACATGTGGGTGACAGATTGAACACACTCTACACCACTCACTCTCCCGACAGATTCCCAGCGGGCTTTTCCTCATCAGCAACCAGAGCTACAAATGTTACCCTGTTAAAATGTAACAACAGCACAAGGGCTTTAAACAGGCACAGGGCAGGTTTAATGAGATATCAGGTTAAAAATCCTTCCCTGTGAGGGTGGGGATGCCCAGGGCAGCTGCGGCTGGATCCCTGGAAGTGTCCCAGGCCAGGCTGGATGGGGTTTGGAGCACCCTGGGCCAGTGGAAGGTGGCCCTACCACGGCAGGAGTGGAATTTGATGATTTTTAAGATCCCTTCCAACCCAAACCAGTCCGTGACTCCATCAAAACAGCTCTTTGGGACCCAAGAGCACAGAAGCGGCACAAAGCGCTCCCGTTCGTTCGAAAGGAGCCGCGCTGCCCGTTCTCCAGCGCAGCAGGTGCCGCGGCTCTCCGGCAGCCGCACTCCTGAGTCAGCACCAGTTGCCCCGACCTGGGGCACCTGACACTCGCAAACACAGCCCTGACC
>VZRH01002469.1:272687-283684 GCA_013397555.1 Urocynchramus pylzowi
CCGCTCGGGGCGCCTCGTCCCGGAGCCTCCGCGGTCTCGCCCCTCGGCCGGGGAGTGGCGGAGCGCGGTTCCGTGCGGGTCCCGTGGCGGTCCCGGTGCCCTCGGTTGGCCGGTGCGGGTGCAGTGGCGCGGGTGGCCGCCAGGGCGGGACAGAGCTCCGCCGGTCCGGTGCCAGTCCCGGGGGAGGCGCTGCCCATCGCGGGCCGGGGGCTCCCCAGGGCCGCTGGAGCTGAGAAATCCGTGTTTATAGACACGGGAGATGAGATCCTGCCTCACGGAGCGAAGCTGTGACTCGCTGCAGAGCGAGGTCCTGTCCTGCAGGTCCCTGGGGGCCTAATTAGGAAAGGCACATTAATTGGGGAAGGCTGGGCTGCACGTGTCCAAAAGCAGCAGAATCAGAAACGAATCCCAGAATCCTTGAGGCTGAAAAATCCCTCCAAGATTACCGAAGACCGTGCTCACCACTAAACCCCATCCCCAAGTGCCACATCCACCATCCACGTGCCCTTTTGAACGTTCCAGGGACGATGATTCCAGCACTGTTCCAAGGCTTAGCCACCCTTTCTGCCATGAAATTTTCCCAAATAGCCAATCTAAGCCTCCCCTGGCACAACTGCAGGTTGTTTCCTCTCACCCTGTCCCTTGTGTCCATCCTCCTGTCAGGGAGCTGTGGACAGGGAGGAGATGTCCCTGTCCATGGCAGAGGGCAGAATGAGATGATCTTGAAGGTCCCTTCCAGCCCACACCAGTCTGTGACTCCATGAAAACAGCTTTTTGGGAATCAAAAGCACAGAAGCAGCACAAAACATTCCCTGCTGAGCCTCCTTTTCTCCAGGCTGAGCCCTGCCAGCTCCGGACCCTTCACCAGCTTCGTGGCTCTGTGAGCTGCAGCTTTATTTTACACAAACATGAAGCTTTTTAGGGGGGTGAACCCCTGTTCCAGCCACCAGAAGAACGTCAGTCACTCACCAGCGTGGATACTGTCACACCCTGCACCCAACAAGAAGCCTTGGAGAGGAAAACACAACGACCTAAACAAACATCTTAATCAAGGGTCGTTATCAGTGCAGAGCTGTTCCTGCACTCTGCATCATTAAAGCAGAGGAATATCCTCAAAGCTCGGCCGAGCAGGGAAGCAGCACTTTGATGCTGGTGTGGGAACAGAGGCAGCGCTGTGATTTTTAAGTGCCTTTCATCTCCCTCTTTTGTAGGAACATTCTTCTAAACCAGCTTGTCAAATACAATTTCCCTGCGCAGGCATGAGTTGCAGATAAAGCTCTGGCTCTCCCTTGATATTTCCCCCAACAGGTGTAATCTGAGGAAACATGATTTTAATTAGCCTGATTGGCTTTTTGTGTGCTAAATACCATCAATAACTCACATCTGTGTCTATAGTTAGATTATTTATGTTACATATTTAACCCCCCTTATACAGGGGTACAGATGCAAACACCAACAATGGGATTTCATCTTTGCTGTTCTCCTGATAAATACGTGATTATAAAGAATTTCCACGTTAAAGCATGCAATCCCTTTTTAACATGAAGTTTTCTAGCTGGTTTGCTGCACTCAGCAGTAGTTCTGGACTTGAGTGACCTATTATAAATGAAAACCTTTGCCAGTGAGGACAGTGTGTGTCCTTCCCTCCTGCTTCAGAGCATCACAGAATGGTTTGGAAAGGACCTTAAAAATCATCCCATTCCCCCCCTGCCATGGGCAGGGACAGCTTCCTCTGTCCCAGGCTGCTCCAAGCCCCATCCAGCCTGGCCTTGGACACTTCCAGAGATCCAGGAGCAGCCACAGCTGCTCCGTTCCTCAGCTCACCTGGGATACAACACAAACAACTCTGACCTTTTTCTGGTAATTTATTCAGTCTTCAGGTTGCACACAACCAGAAACACAACCTTGCCCCACGGGCTTGCTATGAAAAGGATCATTCTTTGAGTTTAGAAACATGGAAAATACTAAAGGAGAGTATCTCTATCCCTTACCAGTATTCTGCACCATGTTGGCCAACCAGACAATCTGAGTTTTATTTATTTACTCATTCAGTTGCTGTGATTATTCAGACTACCCCAGCCACATTAACCCCTGTGTGATTTGAGCTCGGCTAAACCCGAGATGAATTTGGCTCCTTTTGCACATTCTTCAGGGGCTGATTTCAGCTGCAGCAACAATTCCTCAATCAGGGCTGGAGCAGCTGCGAGCAACTTTGTGAGCAAACACCAACAGCCTGGAGGGAGAAGCAATACAGAGTAGCAGTTTCTAAATGTCCCATCTAATTGAGCAGGAATAATGAAAACAAAGAGTGAAAAAAAAACCCCAAAAAACCAAAAAAACAAGCCCTCCAGCATGTAAACAAATAGTTCAGGTGCAGGGATTCCTCAGAGCACCAACATACCTGCCCGGTGCTAATCTTGTTTTACGCCAGCACTCCTGGCGTGGGCTGGGATTTTGGTTCTTCTCAGCCTTTTTCACCTGGAGTGCTCAGACAGCTGTGCTTGCCACGATCCATCACTCCCCAGCATCTTCTGGTGCTGGGAGAGCTTGAAGTTCAGCCCCCAAAAATCTTCACCCCCACGAGGTGAAGATGAGCTTGTGGTGGGACAGCATGGGTTGGGTTGGGTGGCGTGGGGAGAAGCCTTAAGTGTGACAGGAGAGTTTGAAACTGGGGCCATTCCTCTTGTTTCTCCTTTGACTTAGCCTCTACCCCAGCTGGATTTGTGACACCACAATCATCTCATGTACCCACAGGTTGGTTGGTCACCAGATGCCTTCAGAAATCAAAGTTATTTGGGGCTAAACACTTAAAACCTAAATTTTTGCATCCTTTCTTCTCTACTCCTTAAAAACCTTAACTGACTTCTAGTTTGAATTACCTAGTGGACAATTAATTAGTGTCAATCCCTTTGCTTCTTTCCATGATATTTAGCCCCCTCTTTCCTCATCCTGTCCTCTGACCATTCCTCGTGGAAAATCCCATGCTTTGCAGCCCCTCTTGTTAAACAAGCCCACTTGTGTTGCCTCTTGCAGTGCCACATTGTTTTCCCTGTCCTCATAAACCCCTTTTTTTCATCTGTTCCAGGCCAAATTTCTGCCTTGCCCGTGAGTGACTCTGTTTCGGAGTGGACCAGGCAGGAGAGGATCCTTCTAATGGGATCCTCCTAAGGAGCCTCCTGACTTTGGGATGAGGCTGTCCCAGCCCCACTGGCAGCGCTGGGATGGGAATGAGTGGGAGAAGCCTGGAAGGCTGGGCTGTGTGGGAGAAGCCTGGAAGGCTGGGCTGTGTGGGATTGCTGAGCAGCTCGTGTGTGAGTCACGCTGGAGGCAGACAAACTCCATGTCCTGCATTCCAGATGGGATGCAGGCACAGGCAGGGGGTGACACATCCTGGGAAGCCCAGCTCCCTCCAGGATGTCCCTCTGGCTGTTGAGATCCTCGCTGGTGACACATTCTGCAGGGGGAAGAGGGGTTTGTTCTCCCTTAAAATCCCCCTTTCCATGGAGTTTGGGGCTCCCTTTCCTGGAATGTCACCTCCCTGCCCTCTGAAGGTGCATTTCACTGCTGTGGGTGGCACACAAACGCCACTGTCACAGCACCAGTGGCTGACCAGCTGTACAGCAGGTGTTTGGTGGCCCTGGGTCTGTGTGGGGCTGATACCAGGCCCGTGCACACACAAGCCCTCTCCCTCCCCAGCCATGGAGTGGAAAATACCAGCATTCCAGGCTTATGTGATCTGGGAGGAGGTCAACGGCTCTGCTATTTATATCCAGTTATTTGGGGACTCTGCAGCTGCATTTGCACTGCAGAGTCCCTGTGGGGTAGAGAAAGAATGAGATTAAATTAAATTAAATTAAATTACCTTAAAAATCTCGAGCACAGCAAGGACAGCAAACATTTCTGGGTGGTGTTTGTGCTCGGAGTGACATAAGTAAAACTGTCCCTCTGGTGCTGCTGTTCCTGGATTTTTTGAAGATGCATGAGGGACATTCTTTAAAACAATTTTTCCATGTTTCTCCTTTTAGACCTTGACCCGATGGCCTGAGGATATCAGAGCACCCACAGCAGGTAAAGAGCTACCTGGGCAGTGCCCCTCCTGCCTTGCTCAGGTGTCTCAAGTCAGTGGGAGTTTAACAGAAGTTGAAGAGAAATCTTCATTGTCCAAAGCTCTCCTCTGAGTTTTCACACAGAGAACAAGATGTTGAGGAAGCTCCAGCCCTCTGTGCAAGGAGCAGCTCTGACAGACAGCAGGTGTCAAATCCGGAATTCAACTGACCCGTAACAAAAACACCAAGTTCCAGTTTTAGTAAAATCTAGATGCCCAGAAGCATCATTTATTGCAAATCAGTTAACCAAAAAAAATACATCATTTTTGCAAACTACAACTTTGCATGTAGATAACTTTATTACAGAAGATATCTTTTCTTAAACTACACTCTAGTTTATAAAACATAGGAAGATTCAACACCACGTGATGTTTTTATCACTCATATTAGGCGTGTCACAATAACAATGGTCTGAAATGTTAACTAAGATGAGTGCTCAGCAAGGCGCTGTGCCTTGAGAAATATCCATTTTATTTGGTGTTCTAACAGAAAGGAATGAGGAAAAGGAACCCTTTTCTTAGGTTTTCTTGATTAACTGCTCTCTATCTGCCTGTCCCATACACATTATCTAGTCTTAGGGTGTCTGCTTGCTCTTGCACCCGAGTGAGTGATATTCCAACACCTCTATAAGGTGATATATTTATGATATATTTAAGACTTGCTCATTTAGATTTTTGAAACAAAATCCACCTTTTCTTGGAAAAAAAAACCAAAAAACCAAACCAAAAAAAACCCCCGTATTTACAAACATTAAATCTGCCACAGGCTTATACTATATTTTACATGATACACAGAAAGAGTGCACATCAATATAAAAAAAGATGCATCACTCCAGGCTAACGTCACAGAACAAAATGTCAACGTTTCACAGCACAGCTGTGCTGGCCCCTCGCCCTCCAGTTTGGCCAGTCCAGCCTCCCACCAAAACCAGCAGCACATCCCACTGGGCACCCAGTGAGGGCTCTGCCAGAGGAGCACGTGGGGGTGGCAGTGTGATAATGCTTTGTAATCTCACTCAGGGTGTCTGCACTGCCAGACACACCTTCTTCTAAAAAATAGGCAGGCCATCCTTAAAATAAGGATGTGGTTTACAAAGTTTATATTGGCATTTATTTCTTAAAACAGTTACTCAAACACGAAAACAAAACAAAACAAAAGATCAGTAAAGATATTCAAAGTAAAATTAAGTCTCCTTTGTGTATATACTCCATAGTTATGGGCTTGCTCTCTTGGATGTTTGGTAAACACATTTCTTTTTGATGGGGGACAGTATTCATGTTTTGCAGGGTTTTTTTTTTTTTAGCTTAGAAACTGTTCTTACAGGTCTATAATCCTGATTTTCTTTTTCTTTTTTTTTTAGATCATAAAAATCATTTAAATATATATACTTTTATATATATAAAAACAAGAGAGAACAAAAATTTCTATTATCAAGGCAAATGTACAACTATATAATACTGAAATTTAAACAAAGATTCATGACTGGTACCATAAAATGTCCTCTCATATCACTGCAAAGGAAACATTTTAAAGTACATTTCAAAAATTCGTCCATACTTAATTTTTTTCCCCTTAAGGAGTGGTATTTTTAGTCAATTTTTCCTTCCCCTATTCTTTCTCACCTCTCTTTCTGAGTTGAAAGAGAAAAAAAATAAATTAATGGCATTTCAGAATCACAAATCGTTGCTTATAGCTTTACATAAACATTTCCCCTCAAATCAAACACAATGAACCCCCCAAACAAAAGAGAACGTCCTATAAAAACCTAATTTGTTGATTTCTCGAAACACAACTGGTGTCCCACACTGAGTTCTTAACAATAGAACATATAAATAAAAAGGCAGTGTTCTCATGTAAAATAAAAAGTACATAAATAAATACTAAAAAAAAAAAAAAAAGGAATTATTTTTTTTTTTTTTTTTAAAAAAAAAAAAAAAAGGAATTAATTCGTCTTTTTCTTTTCTTTTTTTCTTTTTTATAAAAACATATTTAAAAAGGATCCTTTAATAAAAGCATCCGACGTCCTTTTTTTTAAAAAAAAAAAAGATCTCCTCGAGCTTCTGGCTCGCAGCGAGCGTCTCTAAAACCCCTTTGTTTTCACTTGAAGGCCTCGGGGATGTGTCCCATCTGTGACTGCATACTCGTGGGAGGGCTGGAGATGCCCTCGGACCAGTCGGACACGTTGGAGTGAGGAGAGGAGCTGGACCACTGGTCCGGCGACTCCGGCGACGGCGTCAGGAAAGGGTGGTCGGGCACCTGGAGCTGGTGGCTGGGGGTGTTGTCCAAGGGGGAGGAATAACTGTGCTGGGAAGGAGGGGTCAGGAACTGCGTGCTGGTCATGGGCTGGGCCAGGGAGGAGGGCAGGGAGGTGGGCAGCAGCTGGGAATCCTGCGGCAGGATGGTGTGCACGGCCATGGCGCTGCCGCTCACCGGCTGCAGGTCGGGCTGGCTCAGCTCCGTACCGAGGAAATTCTGGCCCAGGTGGCCGCTCCCGCTGGAGCCGTTGGGGTTGTGGTGCTGCTGCGGCTGCTGCGGCGGCTGCTGCTGCTGTGGTGGCTGCTGCTGCTGCTGTGGAGGCTGCAGGTTGGGCTGCTGGAGCTGCTGCTGCTGCTGCTGCTGCTGCATCTGCTGGAGCTGCTGGCTCTGCATCAGGTGGGGCTGGGACGCCAGCCGGGTGTTGGGCATGGCCTGGTAGCTCATCATCTGCGACAAGCTGGTGGTGGGCAGCCCGTTGTGCAGCGAGGTCATCATGCCGTGCTGCAGGTTTTGGGGCTGCTGGTGCGCCCCGGGCTGCATGTTGCCTCTCAGGGGGTTGTACTGGCTCTGCACCATCCCGTTCTGCAGCCGGGTGAGCCAGTCACACTGCCCGTTCAGGCTGGCCCCGCTGCCCACCGAGAAGCTCATGGGGGCACTGCTCATGCCCGTGCTGGGGCTGGACACCGGCAGGTGGGACAGGCGCGGTGGCACCGAGTCGAAGCCCATCCTGCTGGAGTTGCCCATGGCCAGATCCTGCTTGCCCGCCATGTTGAGGTGGTTGATGCTCAGGTGGGCATCGGGCATGCCTGGCAGGTGGTTCAGAGGCATGGAAGGGGACTGCTGGAACGGGGAGGTCATCAGCGGGGGAGAGGCCACGTCCGAGAGGTACCCGTGCGGCGACTCCAGGGAGTCCACTGGCGACAACACGCCCGAGTTGTCAAGCAGACACCCTTTTCCATCCTGCGACTTTTTCCTCCGCGCTTTGAGGTCTTTGGCGTCCTTGCCGTTGCAGCTCAGCCCCTTGGTGCTCGGCTTCCTGGCCTTCTTGCCCTGCACGGCGGGTTTGAGGTTGCCCATGTAGCTGTTGGGGGAGCAGAGCGGGGGGGACAGGGTGGGTGCCCCCAGGGGGCCGTTGTGCAGGGTGGGGCTCCGCACCAGGTTGTACTCGTCCAGCAGCCGCACGATGTCGTGGTGCATGCGCTCCTGGGCGATGTCCCGCGGCAGCCGGTCCATGTGGTCCGTGATGTCCCGGTTGGCAAAATGGTCCAGCAGGACCTTGGCGGTTTCGTAGCTCCCTTCTCTGGCTGCCAGGAACAGTGGGGTCTCCTCCTGGAAAGCCAGCAAGGTTTGGTTAGGGTTGAGTTCACAGATTGGAAAGCCAGCAAGGTTTGGTTAGGGTTGAGTTCACAGATTGGAAAGCCAGCAAGGTTTGGTTAGGGTTGAGTTCACAGATTCTCCTGGCTAGCGCTGCTCTGAGCTCCACACCCATGTCTTTGGGTGGCCATCATCTCTCATCTGGTAAAGGTTTGCTCTTTCTTTTTCCTACCCTGCTGAGCCACATCCTTGTACTGATATCAAACCAGGAACCCTGTGAGTGACCTAGAATATGCTGGAGGTGGCCACAAAGACATTGCTCACCAGGCACTGCGTGGCCCCTCAACATCACCCCTACAAGCAAATCCCACAGCGCTCCTTTGAGCGAAATCCAACTTCATTCACAGCAGAACAATCAAATCAGAGTCTCAGTGCCAGACATTTGTATTTTAGCCAGAAATTACTCTTTAACAGACTCCCCAAATGGTCCTTCACTCGCATATATCAGCCTAGGAGATCCTACCTTATTATTCTGCATGTCCTTATTGGCACCATTCTTCAGGAGGACCATTGCAGCTTCCACATTATTCACAGCAGCTGCCCAGTGCAGGGCTGACTTGCCTGGAGAGGAAAACCATGAAATACAACACACATTAGAGAGTGCTGAGATCAACAGCAAGCAGCCCTTTTGTCCCATGGCTGGGTGAACTGGTGTTTTAGCTGCCTCAGTACCTAAATCATCCACGGCGTTGACATCAGCATGGCAGTTGATGAGGTCATCCAGCATCCCCTCCACGGCCAAACGAGCAGCCAGGATCAGGGGAGTGGTCCCGTCGTGCATTCGGGCATCCAGGTCTGTCGCCCTGTTCCTAATCAGGATCTGCCACAAGAAGGGCCAAAGCAGAGGGAACACAAACGTTAGGAGGGGCAGACAGCAGCAAGGCACTCCAGGTATCCAGGTCTCAGGACCTGCAATGCCCTTTCCAAAGGTTCATCTCTCCAGTTCTGCTCCCACTCCAGGACTGCTGCCGTGGGGCTGATCTTTGCTGTTCCCCAAGACAAGGGCTTCACTTTCTACCTGCTCACCCCACAGGTGAGCAGGAGACGCTGTGATAAGACCCTTCCCATAGCACCCCTATTTCCCCCCAAAAACCCCAAAAGTGGCGGCCAAAGCGTCGCTTACCTGGAAGACGCCCTGTGCGTCGGCAGAGACGGCGGCGTGGAGCGGCGTCCGGCCCATGTTGTCCTGGATGTTGGCATCGGCGCTGGCCTCCAGCAGGCGCTTGGCAGCGTCCGAGCGGGAGTACCTGGCGGCCAGGTGCAGGGCGGTCTCGCCCGTGCGGTCGGTCTGGTTGTGCAGGCTGGCCCCCTGGTAGATGAAGTCGGAGATGACGGCGGGAGCATCGTCCTCCTCCTCGCTGTTGCCGGTCTCCAGCCCTCCTCCGCTGCACGAGGCGATCATGAGGGGGGTGAAGCCATCTGAAAGCACAGGGGAGCCCAGGATAAAAAAGGCTTTTTACCCTCTGTAAGGCAGGAGGCTCTGCCAGATGCTCTGCCTGCGATAGATGCTTGTTCTCCTGGGTGCACCAAGACTGAGTTCCTGACTAGTTCTGAACATCAAACACGAATATCCTTCCTCTGATATGGATCTGAAATTCCTCAGTGGTATCTCACTGCTTTTCCTATTTCATCTGCTCCATGTAAGGTGCAGTTCATAAGGAAGGCTGCTCAAAGCAAATAGAGTATGGTAAATACCTTCATTACTTCAGAGGACAATTTCACAGACAGGGGGAAGACCAAGTGTTTGTAAGAATTTAAAAGCTACTAACCATTGTAAAAAACCTTAAAGGAAGACTGTGAAATGTACAGTTGGGTGGGAGGAGAAGAATATAGGAGTAGCAGAGAGATAACCTGGGTGATTTAATAGGTACTTCTGTAATTTCCACCTCAGTCACTGAACAAAAGAGCTCTCATGGAAAGCAAAATGTGACAAGATCTCTCTCTAAATCACACACAACAGGAACCCTGTGGTGCAGAGCTTGTAGCAGTGACTGCACCAGCAAGGGAGAGGGAGGGCTGTGGGGCTGCTCCTCTGCAGGGGCTCAGGGAGGGTTTCACACGAGCTGCCAGGCAGTGCAGAAGTGCAAGGGGTCCTTACCCGGCCCTCTGACGTTGACATCCATGCAGTCAGCATCGATTTCCCCCTGTGGAGGCGTCGGGGCCATGGAGGAGATGCGCAGGTCAGCGGCGTCCAGGTGCTGCTGCGTCCACTGCCTGTGATCCGTCTGGTCATCCGTGTCTGGCAGCATTGCCTGCTCCTCAAACTGAGGGAGACAGCAGGAAGTGAGCTCCCAGGAAAGCACCTGGGCTGAGCTCCAGCCTGGGAAGCTCTGCCAGGCTCCAAGGTGTGTGTTTGTCACAGGCAGGTGTGCACAGGAGCTGAGAGCAGCAATGAGGGGCTCTGAGGGTCCCTCTGCTGCTTGTGTGACAAACCCAGGAGTGACTGCCTGAAGCACAGGCAGGGAATGTGGCAGAGGGCTTACCCTGAACTTCTTGGTGTCCAAGGTCTCCTCATCACCCCACTCATTCTGGTTATCATCCATCAGCGTGCCGTCCGAAGCATTTTTGAGGGGTCTTTAAAAATAAAACCACAGAAAAAGTTATCTCCTCTGCAGGAACTGTTTGTGATGTTTGCCCGTGTACAGGCACAAACTGAAAGAAGAACCAACCAATTTCCAGGAGGTTCCCCTCAGGCTGCATTTCATTTTTTACCACGTGCAAGAAGATTACACAGCACGAACCAGACAGAACACTGCTTTTTTTCCCCCATGCAGAACTTTAAGACCCCTGATTCTTCTCCTCCCTGCCACACCACTACGATGCACCAGAGAACAAAACTCCAGCAGCCTCTCTCAGCAGAGCCCTGAGCAGCCCTGCTGCGCCGTGTCCAGCGGGTTAGCAAGCAAATTACTCACTTCAGTCCAACAGAATCCTCCCCGAGGGGCTCCCGTCGCTTCTTCTTGCTGGACTCTGTCACTTTGAAGCCTTCTGGGAACCAAAGCTGCCCATGCTCCCTGCGGCGCTTGCGGTTCACCAGCACTCCCAGTCCGATGAAGGCGAGCAAGACCAGCGCAGCCCCCACCACGTACATAGGATACAGCTGGGAGTTCTTCGTGGGCTCGGCTGTTTCACCTGCAAAACAGTGGGGCACAAAGAGATGCTGAGGCATTAAGCTGCATAGCAAACCAGGGACGGAGTGGAAATGAAGGAAAATTTGTTAATAGAGGTACCTAAGTCTGATCTAAATCAGCACCCCCCCCC
>VZRH01002469.1:283734-294314 GCA_013397555.1 Urocynchramus pylzowi
GAAACGACCCCCCCCCCCCCCCCCCAAAATAAGGTCATTTTATACGCTATTAATCAGAATTGCAAACTATCGGCAAATTCTCGGCTGCACAAGGCAGCCTGCACCAGGAGACAGCTCCACTTTTTTCTCCTTTAAGGAAAAGGATTAGCAAACTTCAAATCATTGCGCTTGCATTGAGCTGTTAAGACAAAAGGATTTAGGGGGGATTTTCAAGATACAAACTTCAACTCCTTGCATGTCACTGATTGATTGGAGCTGCTTGGGTTTTCTTTTTCTTTTCTTTTTTTAATAACTTTTAGAGTGATAATGATTTTGAAATAAAACCTGGAATAAGCAAAAATAATAAAGTGGGCTTGCAATTTTTTTTAAAGAAAAGACTTAAAGGGAAAAAAAAAAAAAAGTGAGGTTATTAAAACCAGACTGTGCTCAAGTGCAGCCAATTGACAGATAACTAAACTCGGGGAAGGCTGGGAAGTTTTGGCTGTCTCTCCTCCTCAAGTGACCAGCTGTACTTACTTTTGACAGCTTCTATTTTGTAGGGTATGTTCAGGTTGCCAAGGGAGGCCAAGGCTCCCAGGAATGCTGCCACATCAGTGGCACTCTGGAAGCACTGGGAAGATGACTGGATGCACTGGCGATTATCAATTTCCAAGTAGACAATGGATCTGTGAGAGAGAAGAGTCAATAAGGAACAGGGAGCAATGACCACACCAAGGACACGGGCAAGCCCTGTCTCCCTTCCCTCTTTAACCCCCATCAGTGGGAATTAGAAGGTGGGAATCCATCTCCTTGCTCCTCTGTGGCCCAAAGTCTGCAGCTCACTCATGGTCTGTTGGATTTGCCTCAGTGAATGCTGTAAAATCCAGCTCTGTATCTACAGGAATGGAAGGGAGTCTCTGCTTCACAATGTTTTATAATTATCCAGACACTACAGTATCTTAAATAATGCTGTTTGGGAGCCTTCAGATCTTCTCACATCAGTTTCGCTGCTCTAACTCCTTTGCTTCCAGGGGTTTTTTATTGAGTCCACAGAGAGGGAGCAGGTTAGCTGTGTATGTTTACACCAAAGATCTCCAAACACAGATTGCAGTAATTGAGTTTTACAACAAAGCTCTAGAAAGCATTTCCCAGGGAGAAAATGAGGCTTAACTTAATGACTTCCTGAAGTCAGACAGTCGGTCAGGCCAACCTCTGCTTCCAGGTCCCACCCAGCCCAGCCCCGGCTCCCAACAATGCACAGGACTCCTTCAATCGTGAGAGTCAGGCACCATTGTATCAGGGATTCCTGAATGATCACTCCATTTTCCCACATGAGAGCAAAATCCGGTTTCTGTTCACACAGAAAGCAACATCTAAATACAATTCTCTGGCCTGCATCCTTCCCTTCCTAGCGTGTTACTATTACCCACACCGAGAACACGCTCTGAGTGCTGCTCAGAGAAAATGGAACCCTCTTACCCTCTGATGTCCATCTGATCGAGCTCCCTCTTCTGCCTCCTGCCAGCCCTGGAGTAGAGGC
Organism: Urocynchramus pylzowi; assembly: GCA_013397555.1. Taxonomy (NCBI): domain Eukaryota; kingdom Metazoa; phylum Chordata; class Aves; order Passeriformes; family Fringillidae; genus Urocynchramus; species Urocynchramus pylzowi. The sequence continues at coordinate 285,254 of VZRH01002469.1, forward strand.
TGCTCTTCACTTTGTTGATGACAGCACTGGACATATCTGACCAGTCCTCTGTGGACCTCTTGATGTAATGTTTTTTCAGCTCCTCCTCGTTGCCATAGTATGGGAAGATCATATATTCCCCCTTGGGGTTCTTCTTGAAGACCACGTTGGTGTGCAGCACACGGCTCAGCTCCCGCAGGAAGTTGAAGGAGTTGTTCTTCAGGTTCTCGGGGGTGATGAGGACCACCACCACCAGTGTGCCATCTGCCAGCTTCTCTGGCATGTTGTTTGCACAGTCCAGACCATCCCACTCGCACTCAAAGTTGTTGCAGCCCTGGTCGCAGTGACCATCCGAGAAGTGATCCTTGCAGTACTGGTCATACAGAGGGCTGGGTGGAGGAAGAAGCAAGGCAGAAGAAAGAATTAGACCAAGTGCTGTAAATAACACCTATCTGCTGAGAAAAGCAGTGGTGGTCTCTCTTTTGTATAAATATCCTTCACCCTGCCAGACACTAAACCAGTTTACATAGAAAGCAGCTGTTTCATGCAGCACTGGGAAGCAATCACCGCTGCAGGTGAGAGAGAGCAGCTGTTAAATTATAAAAGAAAAAGGAACAAATTGCTGTGACTCAGAGAAGGCATGGGGACACAGAATAGTTACTAAGACCACAGTTGGTCCAGGGATCTGGGACTAAGTTCTTGCTGTTGCCAAAGACAATGTTTGGGAAATGCTTGGATGTTAACATCATCATGTTTCCTGGCTGCTCTTCCATCTGGGGTCTCCCTGCCTTGAAACTGACTGTGTTACTGCTGTGAGTCGGAGAATTCACTTCTGTGGAGTGATACAAGCAAGGACAGGGAAGCCATCTGCAATGAGTCAAACCCAGAGAGCTTCCAAGTGGATGTAAACTCAGAAGGACCACAGGGAGATGTGATTGCTTGAGTTGCAGCCCCACAGGCAGCAGAACAGAATGTTGGGAGTGAACAGCAGGCCTGAGTCTAGGAGTTTTACCAGATATGATCAGAACAACCAGAGGGTCACCAGAGATGGTGACCCTGATGGGTTTCAAAACAAGGTTTTAAAGAAGCCACTTACTTGCACTGCCCCTCGTATTTCTGGCAGTCAAACCCATCGTAGAGGCAGCCAGCATTATTGCACTGAGAGTCACACTTGCCATCGTTGAAATACTTCCAGCACTGCAGAGACTGGGAGCAGTTCTTCCAGGGGTCGTTGAAGTTGAGGGAGCAGTCTCCCCCGTCCCAGCCGCAGGCGTGGTTGTTGCATTTCCCGTCGCAGATCTTGTTGCCGGCGTAGCCCGCGCACACGGCGATCTCGCACTTCTCCTCGATTTTGGGGGGGATGATGTCCTGCCCGATGCCACCCTGGAAGTCGAAGTCCAGGATGTGGCAGTTGAGGCCGTTGAAGTTGGCGGGGCAGTTGCAGCGGTAGTAGGGGGCGGCGTCGCTGAAGAACTCGCAGGTGCCCCCGTTGTAGCAGGGGTTGGAGGTGCAGGGGCTGCTGGCCGGGTACTGGCACTCGGGGCCCGTGAAGGCCGGCGTGCACATGCACTTGGAGCTCTTGTGGATGGAGATGCAGGTGCCACCGTTCAGGCAGTGCAGGTTGCCACAGGTGCGGGAGTCATTCTCGCAGGTGGCACCCACGAATCCCTGGGGAAGGCACAGCGAGGAGGGAGTCAGAACCACTGAGGCTGTGCTACAAGCAGCATTAACACACGTGTGCTCTGGGAAACTAAAACTCGCCCTCTAAAACTGGTGATGGGCAAGAATAATCTTGAGTGTAAAGCTCATTAGAGCATCCCCCCCAAAGTGAAGGGAGCTCTTCTGCATAGCTGCCTGTCCCACTTTGTGTGGTGCAAATAACATTCAGCCTGTTCTACCTTCAGGCCTGAGCCATCTTCTCCTTAACTCTATTCCAGCATCCTTGCAAGCATGGAGGGTGCACCTTCATTGATGCACCCACAGCAAGGCATCCTCCCATTCATGCCTATCCTCAAGGGCTAAACTGGCCTCTTGACCACCCCTCATGCCCACACTCATTCCCTCCTCCTGGAGAGGAGCAGACACCTACCGGGGGGCACTTGCAGATGAAGCCACGGCCAGTGTTGCTGGCAACAGCACAGGTTCCCCCATTCCTGCAGGGTTTGCCTTTGCAGCCGTCCACCACGGTGTCACAGCGACGGCCTGCGAGGGAGAGGAGCGTGTGAGGAGCAGACTGAGGCGTGCCTGGGGGGGCTGGGGGCTGCAGGCTGGGCTCTGGGAGCACAGGGGATGCGGTGCTCACCTGCATAGCCAGGTCTGCACTCGCATTTGTAGTCGTTGACCCGCTGCACGCAGTTCTGGGTGCCGCGGGCGTCGCAGGGGTTGGACAGGCACTCGTTGACATCTCCCTCGCAGCGCTCCCCTACAAAGCCAGGGGGGCAGATGCAGCTGTAGCCACCTACCCGATCCTTGCATTTGCCATTGTTAAAGCACTTGGGCCCCAGGGTGACAGGATCAAAGAAAGGGCTGCAGTCATCCACATTGATCTCACAGTGCACCCCTAGAGAGAGGGGGGAACAACCCACACAGCTCATCAAACAGTATCGGGGGGCCCGCTGCTCCCTTGTGTGAGCCTGCCCTGCCAAGGGGCTGAGCCTGACCACGTCAGTGGCAGCCTGAGCCACCTCTTGGGCAGGAGGGACACGGCACCACGTGGCCAAGGCCGCGTGGCCTTGAAGGCTAAGCCCACGAGCAAACACAAACCTCGCCCGCTGCGTTTGCTGCTGCCAGCCCGAGCAGCTAATGAGCAGAATCCAAGGATATCTGCACTCAACCCACTAATGCCCCAGCCTGGGGAATTAATTTACCTTGAGTTCCTCTGGGGCAGGAGCATTTGTAGGTATTGATGAGATCGATGCAAGTTCCTCCATTCTGGCATGGGTGAGACAAGCATTCATTGATCTCCTCTGAGCAGTTAACTCCATGATAACCAGCCACACACTGGAAGGAAAGAGGGGAACTATCAGAGAGGTTCCTTTCATTCCCACGTGGCTCTAGGAGCATAGCCAGCACCCCAGTCTCCAACTTGGTAAAGGGGCATCATGCAAGGGCAGCATCTTGGGCAGCAGAAAGGCAGTAACTGAGGCTTTTTCCCTGGGAGTTCCTGCTCCCCAGGCACCCACCTCACAGGAGTAGCCTCCCAGGTAGTCTGTGCAGGTGGCTCCGTTCTGGCAGGGGTTGGGGGAGCATTCATCCACCTGCTCCTCGCAGTAGCTGCCGGTGTAGCCGGCTTGGCAGCGGCAGAAATGAGTATTGCCAGTGTCAACACAGAGCCCCGAGTTCCTGCAGAGATGTGCTACATCGATACCTGTCAGGGAGAGCAGAGTGAGATGCAGGGACCTTGGTGACACCCACACACCACAGGGCCATGTCCTGGCCACCACACATCCCACAGGGAATCACGGCCTTGAGGGTGCATTGCTAGAGCAATCCTTGAGATCCCTCCGTGCCAAAGATGCCCACCAAGAGAACCGGCCACATCCCTGCTCAGTGCCCAGCACAGGGGACACCTGGGGACCCCAGCCTGGCCCTTAGCAGGGGCCTTACCTTGCTGCTTAGCAGCCACCTCGCAGGACACGCTGGGGACATCGCAGTAGAGCCCTGTCCAGCCGCTGTTGCACTCGCAGTGGTACAGGTTGCTGGTCTGCCAGCACTTGCCTCCGTTTTTGCAGGGCGAGGAGTCACACCAACGCACCAGGTTCTGGGGGAGCAGAGCAAGACATGAGGGAGAGGACCCAGCAGGGCTCCTGCAGGAGTGGAGACTGCAGCGACCCCCAGATCCCCACAGCAGCATCCAGCCAAGCTTCCTGTACCTGGCAGTTGAGCCCGGTGTATCCCTGGGGACAGGTGCACTTGTACGTCCCGTAGCTGTCCTGACAGGTGCCCCCGTTCAGGCACGGCTTGGAGTCACACTCATTGATGTTGTGCTCGCAGTAGCTGCCCGTGAAGCCGGGCAGGCAGACGCAGGTGAAGGTGTTGATGCCATCCACGCATGTGCCACCGTTGAAGCAGGAGCTGGGGACACAGGCATTGCCCCCAGTGAGTCACACCGCCGGTCCTGCCCCACACACCAACCCAGGGCTGTGGGGCAGCACAGGCACCTCAGCCCCTTGTCCCAGCTGGCAGGACTGTACCTCTCTGTGCAGTCAGGGGTGTTGTTCTCGCAGTGGATGCCGCTGAAGCCGGAGGGGCAGGTGCAGGTGTAGCTGTTGACGCAGTCGGTGCAGTTGGCCCCGTTCTTGCAGGGGTTGCTGGCGCACTCGTTGATGTCCTCCTCGCACTTGGGCCCGCGGAAGCCAGCCAGGCACTCGCAGAAGAACGTGCCAATGCCATCGGAGCAGGAGCCACCGTTGTGGCATGGATCTGGAGAGGAGGGACGTGCACGTGAAGATGTGATGGGGCCAGCCTGGGAGCTGCCCCACAGCACTGTCCCCATACACATTCCCTGGCCATGTGGAGGAATGGGACTGAGCCCCAAGACTGGGCAGAAGCCACACCAACCCCTCCAGGAGACAGGGCACAAGGAGAACCCGTGGCACACACCGTCCCCCAGCCTCTTTCTCCTGCCTTGGACTGACACAGCTCGACAGGGACACGCCTGAGGTGGCCCAAAAGCCAAGCAGGGCTCGCAGCACAGCCCAGGCCACAGTGGCAGCCAGGGCTGGTCCGTGCATGGGGAGGAGAATCCCAGCCCCAGGAAGGTTGCTGAGGCCCAGGGCTGGGCTGGGTGCAGCCTGGGGCAGCCCCTGCTCTTACTGGGCTTGCAGTCGTCGATGTCGGTGTCGCAGTTGCGGCCGGAGAAGCCGGTCCGGCAGGCGCAGCGGTAGCTCCCGTTGGTGTTCTGGCACGTGGCCCCGTTCCTGCAGGGGCTCTTCACACACTCATTGATGTCAATCTCACAGGTCTGACCTGGGGACACAGCAGGACAGGGATTGTGTGGGCTGGGGGTAGGACTCACACCACGGCAGAAGCCAAGGGATGCAGGCAATGGTTGTGTCCCATCCACCCAGCAGAGCCATGGGGCAGGTCAGGACCCTCCCCAAGGCCTGGCTCTGTCCCCCGTGCCTTTCCCTCCCGGAGGGGAGTGTGGGGTTCTAACCCTCAAAAGAGTCATGTCCATACCTTGCCAGCCAGGGGGGCAACTGCAGGAGAAGCTCTTGTAGTCCTCCGACTCCTGGCACTCGCCACCGTTCTTGCAGGGGCTGCCAGCACAGGGGGCCAGCACGTCCTCACAGGTGGCTCCTGCACAGGCACAAGCACCCGCTGACACCCTCCAAAAGGACAGGTGGCCCAAGACCCTGCTATCCCTGTCCCCTGCCCTGGGCTGCTGCCAGTCTGGGGACGGCTCTGGACTTCCCCAGCACCCCAGGGCAGCCCAGCTGGGGCTGTCTCCTCCATTCCGGGTCACCCATGACCCCAAACCCCCACTACCTCTTAAGCCCTGGCTATCTGGACTGCATGACAGCAATGCACACTTCCTTTGGCAGGGAAGTGCTGCTCAGGGTGTCTTTTCCCCCCTGCACTCCCTCCCCCCTTCCCTCTCCGCTGCTTTTCCTGTTTACGTCCAGCCAAGGGACACGTTCCCTCCGAACCCTTATCTTCCCTGTCAGCCAATATCTCCTGAACTGGCCTTTGCTATTTTCCAGAGCCTTCCCCTCCCCTCCTGCCCAGTCCCAGTCCCCCCAGGGGTTTCTATGGCCACTGGCGAGGGCAGGAAACAGCTCATGGCTTCCTGCAATTGTGCTGGGCTGCGCGAGCGGAAGCGCGGGGCCGGCAAACAGGAATCGGCTCAGCAGAATCCCCCGGCCCCTCGGCCTCGGATCGCCTCTTCCAGCACGGCCATCAGGCCTGGGGAACTGTGGGGTGTGAGTGGGGCAGCCCCTGGGTGCTGCTGCCCCCGAGCCACCCTCCAGGAGGAGGAGGAAGAGGAGGAAGGGAGGAAGCTGCGGCTGGCAGCTTCCCAAAGCTCCTGCAAATTTCCTCCAGCTGCGCCGTGGCGAGGTGGAGCCGTGGCAGGGCAGAATGAGGGAAGCCTTCATGCTCAGTGCCAGCTCACTGCATGTGCTGGCGACCAGTTTGGTGTCACGTGTGAAGCAGAAAGTCCACAGAGCTGTGGTGGGGCACGGGGGGCTCCCCTCACCTGTGTAGGGCAGGAGGCAGTTGCAGGTGTAGCCAGCAACATCATCAATGCACGTGCCCTGGTTCAGGCAGGGGTTGGAAGCACATTCGTTGATATTGGTCTGGCAGTTGGGGCCTGTGTTAAGAAAAATAGACAGAAGTGGCTGTGATGGAGGTGTGCTGGTGGCAGGGGGCTGAGGGCACAGTGGGGACATGGTGGCAATGGCAACAGCACAGCCATTGCCCTGGGAAAGCCTCCTGTGCTCAGCTCCAGCCCTGAACTCTGCTGAAGGTCTCCAGGAGGGCTGCCCTGCCACAGCTCCCAGCCACACCTGGGGCTCCACTGTCCCCAAAATGAAGCCTCCAGCCCACCTGGCATCATGGAACACCCACCCACAGCTCCCACCCAGGCCTCGGTGTGAGGGGAACATGGCAGCAGCCCTGGCTGCACTCTTAGAATCATGGAATCACTGACTTGTTAATGCTGGAAAAGCCCTCTAAGATCATCAAGTCCAACCATTAACCCAGCACCACTGTGTTCCACATCCACACCCCTTTTGAACACTTCCAGTCATGGTGACTCCACCACTTCCCTGGGCAGCTTGTTCCAGTGCCTGACCACCATTCCCAGGAAGAAATTTTTCAGAATATCCAATCTAAGCCCCCACTCACCACTGAAGCCCTCCCTGCAGGTGCAGATGTAGCCACTGGTCATGTCCTTGCAGGTGCCACCGTTCATGCAGGGATTGGACTCACACTCGTTGTTGTTAATGTCACAGTTTGTCCCACTCCAGCCAGGGTCACAGTCACACTTGTAGCTTTGGGGAAAAATTGGGGCATAAAGAGCTGGTCCATCCCGGCCCTCTAGGCTGCACCAGCCATCATTTATCCAGCAAATCCCATCCCTTCAGGGAAATATCCCATGGCACTGGCTCAGAGCACGGACAAACCCCAACTCAGGGGACAGATGCTCGCCCTCCTCTACCCCTGACTTTGCTGGGGACCCTTTGGTCCCTGCAGCCCCCCAGCAGCCCCTGCACCCCCAGCCTACCCATTCAATCCATCGTGGCATTTCCCATGGATGCAGGGGTTGCTGTTGCACTCGTTCACTTCGGACAGGCACTTGGGGTCGTGGAAGCCCTCGGGGCAGAGGCAGGTGAAGCCGTTGATGCCATCCTTGCATGTGCCCCCGTTGTGGCAGGGGTTGCTGGCACACTCGTCGATGTTGATGTTGCACATGCGCCCTGGGAAAGGGGGAGCAAGGAACAGTTACCCCAGCAGCACGAACAGCACGGCGTGGGGAGTGCACCCACCAGGCAGCTCCCCCTCCAGCCGCCCATGGAACGCCCAGGGAATGTCTGGGATCTCAGGACACACCACAGCCCAGGGAATGTCTGGGATCTCAGGACACACCACAGCCCATGGAATGTCTGGGATCTCAGGACACACCACGCTGGCTGCAGAGGAGCGGGCTGCCCTGCAGGCAGGGTGACTTCACACCCTGCATCGCCTGCCTGCCTTCATTCAATGGGACTGGGAAGAGGCCGTGCCCTGGGCTGCTTTGGTGCAGGAGGGAACACCGAAGGGAGGAGGTTTCAGCCTGTAACCCTACCTGCCACGGCCGACAAAGCCAGGCTTTATTTCAGCTCCCGGCGGGCCCGAGGACAAGGGGCCGTGGGGAGCGGTGGGGGCTGCTCCCATCAAAGCCCTCCACCATTTCCAGCAGCCATCAAACAAACCAGTCGGACAAGGCAGCAACCTGATACCCATGGGAGTGGGCGCAGCAGGAGTCGAATTCGCAGCACCAGACACCCCTTTGATTTCGGACTGAGCCGGGGTCACCCTCCTGAACAAGCAGGAGCGCTGGAGGGTGTAAAACCTCCTACAAGCGGGATGGCAGCATCCCCCCTCCTCATTGCACCCTTGTCCTGGTTTTGTGAGGCACCAGCAGCTGCAAGTCCCCAGGGTGTGAGGCCCTGCTCTCACCTGTGTACCCCGGCTCACAGGTGCACTCGTAGCCATTGATCTTGTCAATGCATTTGCCGTAGTCACAGGGGTTGCTGGCACAATCATCCAGGTTGATCTCGCAGTTGGCGCCTGGGGAGAAGAGGGGGTTTGTTAGGGGGTCCCCAAGAGGAGAGGAGTGTCATCAGGAGGTCCCCAGACCCGTCAAAGCAGTAAAATGAACCCCGCTGGCACCAGCTGCCACCACCGCCCCACAACAAAGCGCCTCCGCCATGGGCAGCTCCCGGCTGGGGCGCGGTTCCTGCCAGAGCCGGGCACCAAACTGGGAGAACTCGCCCTCACCCAGGATGCCCCGGGCAGGCCCCAGCACCAGGGTGGCTGCTGGTGGTGGCCCAGGGCCAACCTGCCCCAGGAGGAGGACGGGAGTGGGATGCTGCACCAGCACTGCCGACCCATGTGGAGCCACAGGGGTCCCCTCCTGCTCACCCGTGGTCCCTTTGAGGCAGATGCAGTTGTAGGCGTTGTTCCTGTCCTGGCAGGTGCCCCCATTTTTGCAGGGCTGGCTCTGGCACTCGTTGATGTTGATGTCGCAGCGGTGGCCCGTGTAGCCGGGCTGGCAGAGGCAGGTGAAGGAGGCGATGCTGTCCTTGCAGGTCCCGTAGTGGCACGGGTCAGGGTCACACTCATCGATGTCGATCTCGCAGTGAGCACCTGTGAAACCTGCCACCAGCAGGAGAGACACAGGGTGAGGATGGGGGGCGTGGGGTGGGGATGGGGGACGCTCCTTCCTGCCCTCTCCAGGTGCGAGGCAGTGCACCGGGGTGGCTTTACCTGCCCCACCGCGAGCTCTGGGACCCCCAGGAGGGGGGGCAGGCAGGGAGCACCCCCGTGTGCTGGCAGGGGGCTGGCCAGACCCCAGCCTGGGGGCTTTGTCCCGGGG
>VZRH01002469.1:307053-319093 GCA_013397555.1 Urocynchramus pylzowi
AGCATGGCACAGCCCTGCATGGCACAGCCCTGCATGGCACAGCCCCACACGGCACAGCCCTGCACGGGCACAGCCCTGCACGGCACAGCCCCGCACGGCACAGCCCGGGCCAGGCCCTGCCTCAGGGCTGTCCTGCATGTCCTGCATCACCCCCAGCTCACAGCACCCACTGCTCTCCTGCCTGGCTGCAGCGTGTCCTCCCAAGGGATGCTGAGGCCGTGGCAGGGCTGGAGGTAAAACCCACTCTGGGCTGAAAATGTACAAAAAACCCCAATGAGCAACGTGGAAGCCAGGTGTGAACTGGAGCACGTGCACGGGCTGTCCCCCGTGCCCATCCTTTGGAGGGGGAGGTTCAGGGGACAGCCCCACACTGCAGGAGGGGACAGGGGGCTGGTGGGGAGCCCCACCCTGGCCCCTGGCCCCACATCCAGGCTGCCTCTTATCTGCTCTGCTATCACCTAACCTCTTCCTCACCCTCAGCTGCTGGAAGCATAAACGGCCGTGGTTGTTTTCCCAAGGTATGAGCAGCGTGGGAAAGCTGAGCAGGGCAGGCTCAGGGCTTTACTCCAGCACCATTTTGGGGGCACTTGAGAGCAGTGGGGCCAGGACACTCGCTGGTGCTGGCTGTAGGGCCTCCCACCATGGGGAGAGGCCCCCACCCCGACAGGCTGGGCTGGGGGATGCCATTGTCTGCTCCGTGGTGCCCGTGGCTCAGAACAGCCACCTCAGATGAGCCCCAGAGCCTCAGCCAGAGCCACCCCAGCACAGAGAAGGTTCAGAGGCACAACTGTGACCTTGAGTGGTGCAGAGGGTCCCCCCGAGGGACCTTCACACCCCCAGAGCCCTGTGCAGCAGCAAATGTGCTGCGTGACCTTTGGGTGGCCGTGCCAGCGTGGTCGGGACCCCACGGAGCGAAGCAAGTGGCCGAACGTGAGCAGGACACTCAGATTTCACATGTTTGCTGGCAACAGCTGAGGGAAGGAGAAACAACCCGCAGGAGAGCCTCCCTTAGCTGCACCAGAGCCCAGAGCCAGAGCAGGCTGTTCCCAGGTGCAGAGCAGGGACACGGCCCTACAGCTCTCGGGGTAACCGTCATCCCCGGGCTGACAGTGGGAACCACAGCCTCCCGCCCCACAGCTTCCCCTGCACCCAGCAGCTGCACAGCCAGGCAGCAGGGAGCCTGCTTTCCAGCAGGCAGCCACGCACAAGAGTCACCTTTCCAGTTGTGCCAGTGGCTCCCTGCCTGGCACAGCCTGGGAGCAACACCCCAGCTTTCTCCTGAAGTTACACCCTTTCCCGTAAGACACGTCTGCCAGCCCAGGGAACTCTGATCTCCCCTGCCTCCAGTGTGACCAGAGAAAAGGCCAGTGCTTGGGGATATGTCTCCCTGAGAGAAGAAACCTGCTTCTTACTCCATCTTATTCCATTCATTCTCGTTGCACTGCCTCCCCAAGAATCCCTCCCGTGATGCATGGAGCAACAGGTGCATACCGTGGTCTCCAGGATGGCCTCCTGCCCTGGAAACATCCTGAGCACACTCTGGAGCCAGGGGAAGGCAGGGAGGTCTGGGAGACAATCCTGCTGGGGAATCAGAGCTCAGGACCCTGCTCTCTGCCCCGACCTCCTCGCCTGGCATCACCAGGAGCACACAGAAGGAAACGGGTGCAGGGAGAGGAGGAAAACTTTTGGGCGCTGCCCTGATCTCCCTGGAGCACGTGGGGCTGTGGATGCTCCCTGTCCCCTGGCAGCCAGGGGCTGGGGGGCTGCTTGAGCCCCCTCTGGCTCCACACCTCACCTGCAGCTTTGCTGGGGGGCTGCTGGCACCTGTGGCTGTTAACAAACCAGGGGCTGCACCACAGCTCCCAGGAGAGCCAAGGCATGAAGGCAGAGCTGCCCAGCTGCCCTCACCCATGTGGGGCACCCCAATGATGCACCCTAAAGCTGCCCTGGCGCCAGCACAGCCCCACAGAAACCTCCAGCAGCCACGATGGAGCTCCCAGCACCAAAACCCAGCACAAGACCTAAGTGGTGGTTTTTTAAGAAGTCTCATCCAGGTCCTGCTTTATTAAACACTCTGGGACATCAGCCTGGGAAAAAAGCAGAGTTTCACACAGGGAGGTGGTTGGCAAAGCAGCAGGTTACTCCAAGTGACATCAGGTTAATAAAGCAAGAGCAGATCTCCATTCTTGTTTAATTAAAAAAGCAAACTGCAATCCCAAGTCTTTGATGTGTTTTCTTTTTTTTCTCTTGTTCCATTTCATTTTTGACCTAGCCCAAGTCATCTAATTGAGATTTTAAGATCCAGACTTTCATCTGGAGAGAAACTAAAGGAATTCCCAAAGCTGGATATACTTGTGGACAGGAGTGGGGAAAAAACATGCTAGAGCCCTGTTCCTCCTATGAAGGAAAAAAAAAATGGCTTTGTTTCTTAAGCAGACATTAGTCAGGACAGTTTGGGAATCAAAGTTCCCATTGTAATGAAAAACAATATAATCCCATTACTAAGCAGAGTGGCCAGGCTATTCAGGGGTGGTAACTGGCTACCTGGGAAGGAGCTGCCTTTCAATGGAGCTTCATTCACAACAAACATGAAAGATGTCGAAGGAAGAGCCCAAGACAAAACTCAGCCTCATTCCCACCCTCAACAATGGCTGCTATGAAATATTTGTTTTCCCCAGTCGATGTTTTTTATATCCTCTGCACAGCCCCATTGTTTGTGGGAGCCCAGCTCACTCTGCTCATCCTGGCCCCTGCTCCTTCTCTTGCAGGAGCCCATTTATGGGGTGACCACGAAGGATGTGCTTCCAGCAGAGGATCCCCAGGGAACACAGCCTGGCTGGGGCTGGCACATGGTCCCATCACCCCCCTGTGTCACTTTCCTGGGGCAGGTCCCCAGCGAGCACCCACAGTGCCCATCAGACACTGGAAAGGCACCTGGCCCCTGTGGCATCTGAGAGCACCCCCTGCCCTCTAAAAAAGTTTTATTCTTCAAGCCAGCAAAAGAAAAATGTCAGAATTTGGGGGAGATAAGGGATTTCTACCTCCACAGGCTGCCTGCCAGCCCAGCATTGCTGGTGCCTGAGGTCACTCTTCCCTCCCCACCCCTTTATGGGGTAATTGCTGGTTTTCCCCTGCTCTGGACCCATGCAGGTTGAATTCACTCTGCCGTGCTCTCAGAGCTCTGGCACACACACAGCCCCAGTGTCACCATCTCACTAAGTGATGATGGACTCCCTCTTTCTTCCCCTTTCCCCCTGAAACCAAGTTTTGGCTAAACACCACACTGCCCCAGAGCCAAATATGGAAAACTCCCACTCGTGACCCCACCATCCCACTCGTCTAATCCTGAACTTAAAACCTACGATTAGGATCTGAACAGCCACCAAAAGTTTAAACAAGCTAAATTTAGCCCTGATATTTATAAACAAGGAGGAGAGGGGGGTTTTGCAGAGCACACGGGTGCCCCGTGGCACAAAGCCAACCGAAAGCCAAAGAAATTCCTGCTGGGGATGTTTCAGTGGGATGGGGAGCGGGCAGAGGTGGCAATGGCCAGACAGGGATGGATCCAGCTCCCCTCAACCTCACAGCCAAGGAGCTGCTGCTCTCCCTTTGCAAGGCAAGCCCCCAGAAATTGTTTTTAGCAACAAAACTCTTGCCCACTTGGAAACCATGTGCTGAAGGACCTGAGAGCAGACGGGCATCAGCTCCTGGGATCTGTATCCCGGGATTTCTGCTGCTGCCGAGTTTAACCAAGGAAACGGCGAGAGAGGGAGGGAAGCCTCTGCCTCCGACACCTTTTGCCGGCAGAAATTCCCTGTGTCAACATGACGCCCTCGCCGAGGGAGCAGGGACAATGGTGGCGGCTCTGCCCTCCGGCCGCAGCCCGCATTCCTGCCCCCTCCCCTGGAAACCCCCCTTTTGTGGGGAGCAGCAGGCCCTGTGAAAGGGCCGTCTGTCGCCCTGCCTTTTGACTTGGAGGTCTGTGTCTAACATTTTAATAGGGGCTGGGGGCTGGGGACAGCCCCCCCTCCTCCCTGCTGCTCCCCCGTGGGTCACTCTCCCAGCCCGCCCCAAGGCATCCCAGAGGACAGCCACATTCCTGCACCTGCTCCAGAGGAGCCATCCCATGGGTTAACCAGCCAGGAGTGCCTTTGAGAGGGTCTCATCCTGCTCCCCACAAGCAGGGATACTCCAGGAGTGCTGGGGACATGCTCCCCTCCATGGCTGCTCGTTGACAGCAGCAAATTCCTTAAAATAAACCACGGGACACTCACAAATGCCCCATGCCCAGGCAGCGATGCCAGCAGGGAGCGTGTGGCCCTTGGGGTGGGTCCCCATCACCCTGCTGGCAAAGCCAAAAGCCACAGTGCCAAGGGCTCCTTGCCACGCTCCTCCTGGGGACAGGTGTGACAGGCACAGGGAGCATCACATCACATAACAGAGGATGAGGAGGAATTGGCAGCAGGATGCCAAACTCAGGCCTGGCAACAGCTCAGAGGGTAGAAGCAAAGCTGGCACTGCCACTCTCAGCCATGGTGACTTTAAACCAAGCCCAAAGCCACAGGGTGCCCCTGTGGCACCCAGCCCTCCCAGCCCACCACCACCAGGCCACTTGCCTGCAGGGTGCCCCTTCTATTAAATAAGGGCAACGTTATAGCATCATTAAAACTTAATAAATCCATTTCCCATATAAATACCATTAAATCCAGGTTTTGGGGAAGGGAATTAGGGTGAAAACTTGTTAAAAGAAAATTACTCCGGCGCAAATAAATTTTTGCAACTTGACCGAGCATGAAAGTTTCCCATTAAAATGCGACTCGGCTTCCTTTGCTGGAAATGTGCAAGAGCCTAATAACCATGGCCTAAACATTAACTGTTTAACTGGCTTTTCCAATATTAACTCCAGGCTGCCATGGGGGGAAGGGGAGGATGTGATGGGTGAGAGCTTAAAGCAGACATTAATTACTGCTGTGTGAGGGAGGCACACCCTGAGCTCACTTCTCACCAGCATCCTGCTCCCATGGCACACGCTGGGATTTCGGGTTTGCTCTGAGCAGGGCCATGAGTTGGACTCAATGATCCTTGAGGGTCCTTTCCAGCTCAGGGTGTTCTGTGATTCTGTGATTCCCAACAGAACTGATTTGGGGTATGGCTGGCTTTAAGCACAGCATGAATTCTGCTGCCTGTGGTAGGCACGAGCTGGACTCAGTGATCATGGTAGGTTCCTTCCAACTGGAAATATTCTTTCTGGGGGCAGAGCTCCCCATACAGCCCAGCCAAACATTTCTCCCCCATCCCTAACACCTCACAGAGGTTTTATTCCTGCATCTCCCACACCTAGCACTGCATCTACCAATGGGAACCTCCAGCACCATCGGGGTGCCCAGAGCAGCTGTGGCCGCCCCTGGATCCCTGGAAGTGTCCAAGGCCAGTTGGACGGGGTTTGGAGCAACCTGGGACAGTGGAAGGTGTCCCTGCACATGGCAGGGGGTGGAAGGAGATCTTTAAGGTCCTTTCCAAGCCAAACTATTCCACAGTTCCATGGTCACCCTTTTAACCAGCAGCAAATTGCTTGAGATCTGTGGAAACACCAAGACCATCCTATACCACAGACCCTGCTCATGGGGGACCTGCCAGCACGAGGAGGTGACAGGAGAGGAACTGACCCACCAGATGTGCACGAGAGGAAGGCAGAGTCCAGATGTGGGTGTCCAGGTGGGAACAGGCACCATCACCCCTGGCCAGATGCTCAGCTGGAAGCAGCACTGAGCTGCTCTAGCAGCAAGACCCGGGTGTTAAACCCTGGGGAGTTCCCAGGTGGACATCTTGAGCTGTCCTGGGACCTGCCATGCTCTGCTGTCACTGGGACCAGCAAGGTGCTGCAGAGACTTCCCAGCATCACACACAGGAGCTCTGCCATAAAGGCCAGTCAGCAGGGCCTGACCCTCACACCTCTCTGCTCCTGGGTGCCTCCACACTCAGAGACCCAAGAAATCAAAGATCCAGCATTTCCCCTTGACACCAGAGCAGCATTTCTGTCCTTATTCCAGAACTCTGGCTGCAGCAAATCCGGGCTCATGAGGGCACCCTGCAGCGAGGCAGCATCAGGGACCGAAGGGATTTGGGCACAGCTGCTGGGATGGGGGATGCAGCACCATCCTTCAGGCATGGGGCTGAGCACCATGAGCCACGGGCATGCAATGAGATGAAAACACCATTTGGGGAGAAACTGGAATCATCCCAAAGCAGCACTTCTCCAGATGCTGATCTTTCTAACTCTGAACACAAAGCAGAGCTGCAGGAATAGCCCAGCCTGGGGAGTGGTGAGGGAGCAGCCCAAGTGGCCCTTGGTGCTGCCCCATCCCAGGCAGCAGAAGGAGCCTGGCAGGTCCTCAAGGATGCCTGCACACAGCCCTGAGTGCAGCAGGGGACCCTGAATGCCTTTTTGGCCACTGGGAGGAAGGCAGGACTCAACCAAGACCCCACAGCAGGTCTGCTTTCCCAGGGGGGTTTAAGTTATATCCCAGAGGCTCCTTCTACTCTGCAGCCCCAACACACGGTGCAAAACCTTCAGCTGGCAGCACAAAGAAGTCTCCATCCAGATCCAGAGCTCACCAGCTCTCCCTAAGTGCACCCTGGGGCTACTCCCTGGTCAAACACGCTGATGCTCTATAAATTTCACATTCCACTCATGTACACACGCCTGGGACACCAACCAACACGAGCAAAACGAGGGCCACCACACCTCCAGGCCTGGAAAAAGCAGGTTAATTTCCAAACAATGTTATTTTAAAACTTGCTAACTGCCTGCTGATTATGTTGTCCGAGCCTTTAATTGGTGAATAGCCTGGTCTAGAAGTGACTTATACGTGTCACCCTCGTGCTACATACAATAAACTATAACAGCCTGGAGGTGAGGCCAGGTGTGAGGTATCAGCTGGAACAAATGGACGTGTTGTGGCTGCCAGCAGGAAGGAAGACAGCGAGTCAGGTGTTGAGATGGAGGAGATTTTGGTGGAATAAAACACACCCCATACCAGGGAGTGAGTGACCTCCAGCCCCAGGGAGCAGAGCCACGTGCACTGCCTCACACCACAAGACCTTGGAAATTGAAGATGCCCCAGCTCACTGCAGATGACCTTTAAAGGTTCTTTCTGACCCAAACCATTCTTTGAGCACACAGCTTCCAGTTCCTGGTGGAGGTGATGAACTCCACTGTGAGTTCCTGGTCCCCTCTGCATCACCCTGTCTCTCCTGCTCACCTCTGTGCTGTGGGACCTGCTGAGACATCTCCTCTCAAACACATCCCATGCTTGTCACACAGGACAGCCCTCTGGCCACCACAGGTACCCAAGCCATGAGAAAAACCAAGCAAAAAAACTCAGCCCAAGCAATAAAATCCCAAGGACACTGAGCAGAAGTGAGTGGGACCACCTGAGACAACTGATAACCATCTTGCAGAGAGCAGAGATACAAACAGATTCTTTCAGACAAGAGCTAAAACCCCCACTGGTGTCCCAATGGCTTCAGCAGCTGGGCTTCAGTTTCTATTCCACTGGAATCCGCAACAGGTGACACTTTGGTATTTTTAATCTCCCCTCTCACCCATTTCCACCTTGTTCTTTCCGAGAATGAGATCAGACTCGAAAGAGCCAGCAAGAGTTCTCAACATGGCTGAATCACTGCTCGTCTACTTCTTTAAGAGCTTCCTCTGGTTGATTGTTCAACACTCCACCCTCTTCCTCTCCAGCACCGAGACTGCATTTTTTCTTTGTTATTATTTCATGGAAATAACGTTGGGTTAAAGCACATGAGAAAAACCAAACCAGAAGGAAACTTCCGCCCTTTACAATGAGATAACAATGACTGAGCAGTTGAATAACTTGAAGGGCACAGAAACTCGCGGGGCTCACATCACTCCTCTGCCTTCCTGGTTGTCTCCTGAAAGAGTTTTGAGCTAAAATAATCACCTCTTCCCGCCATGGTCCCCCTCAGAATGTTTCTTCCCATGTTTCTGGCCCGCTGCCCGTGGAAGCTGGTGGTGGCAACGGGCACCAGCTCAGGAGCCGCTGCCCTGGCTGAACGACAACGCTGCGCTGATTCATAAACAGAGGAAGTACTTTAGCAAACCGACTTTTCCCCCTTTTCAGCACAAGCCCAGTGATTAATTTAACTTATTCTCTCCCTCCACCATCTCTTTTGCTTCTCTGAGCAAGAGGAGAACCCAGGCACAGCTCCTCTGGCTTTAATGTGAGAGGCTGGTGGAGCAGGGCTGGAAGCTCAGCCCTCTTTCAATGCCATCTGCTTTTAACTAGAGGAGCAAGGGAGGTCCTGGGAATAAATGTCACATGGCACAGGGAGCTAAAATCAGCCCGACTCATTTGCAGGGATGCCAGGCAAAGCTAGGGTTATCCAACAGTCTAATTAGGAGCTATCACTAGAAGTCAAAAATGACCTCTTGGAAAAACCTTCTCATTTAGTCTGGGAAAGTGCCTTAGTCCAAGGCGAGTGCCTTTTCTGGAATGCCACAGCTCCCCAGCACCACGCCGAGCCCCGCAGCAGCCACCAACTCCAGCCTGGGCCTTTTAAAGCTCCAGCTCTGGGACAAAACCACCCAGAGCCTTCAGCTGGGGTCTGTGCAAGACCCACAAAACTGCTGCTGCTCTGCCTGCGCTGAAAAACCCGGATAACCCTGTCAGGATGGAAAGCAGCTCCAAAGGAGCCTAATTAGGGTGCTTCTGTCTCAAGCCCTCCAATCCAATGCTTGGTCCCTCCATTCAATTAAAGCCCTGCGTGCCCTGCACTGCCTGGCAAAGGGACAAGCAAGATAAGGGCACCTGGAGCTTTACAAACTATCCCTGTAAAATAATAAAAAGCAGAGAAAGCTCCTGGTCTCGCACTGGCAGTTCCCTTTCCGTAGCAGGGCTGATAACCTGGGCTTGGAGTTATCAGAGTCGGCTCCACGTAACCCAACGAGCTCTGTCCCGCCACAAGCGCCTCTGGAGCAGCATCCCCCTCATATGCTATTTATTTCACTCCACTTTCTAATTGGATTTGTGGGGGCAGCACAAAGGGGCTTTATGGCCAAACTTTGTTAAGTGCCAGGCCGAGCAGAGATGTGGCCAGCAGCCAAAATGGTGCATTTCACGCAGGCGCCAAAGGGCAGTGCCAAGCTTTTCTGCGTCTGGTATCTTGTGCTCTTGGCTCTGCTTTGTTTAAGAAGCTTGGAAGCAAAGCTCCTCGTCAAGAGATATTCAAACAAAGTGAAAAACCAGGATTTTGAGAGTTGCTATCAGGTAACTTGGGAAGTTGCACCTCCTTCAGTCTGGCTGTACCTCCAATATCTGCCCCCATCGCCCTGCACGAGACAAGAGCTTTAACACACCCAGAGCACACACCTTGTGCTCCTGCAAAAATAACTCACACACGCTCACGAAGCATCTGCAGCCAAGAGAGAAGTGGTTATTCACAGCCAGCAACCAAGAACTTCTTTAAAGTTAACTTTTTCTCTTAAAAAAAAAAAAAAAACCAACCCGCCCCGAGCCTACTTTGGAGGCTTCTCCAAATAGAGCTCGCACACATCAGATCTAATTAGATTCCATCACCATCTGCACATGAAATGTAAATCAGGAGTTGCAGAGACTTAAGAAAAAAAGGAAAGAATGACCACAAGGAAAAGGAGGGGTGTAAGGTTGGGGAGGGGGTGGAGGGTTGGGCATTCTGGGAAGCCATACATGATTAGTCACACAGCATTAATCTGCCTCCCCTAACAATAGCTGCCGAATTTCGACCGAATCCCAGCTGTCGCTCTTTGAATGAAAGAAAACAAGATTTAGAGCGTCAAGCGTTGGTAAGGGCTTCTGTGCAAAAAAAAGTGGCGTGCATTCATTAGTGCCTCACAAAAGGACCCAGCCTTTGTCCATTAAATTGCTCATGTGCCTGATTGATTTGCTGATTTATTTGCACCAAAGGGTTGGGGGGCTCAGCTTGGAGAAGGGGGCGGGAGGTGCCCGGCTACTGGGCAGAGTAACGGCACCCAGGCGGATTTGCAAAAAAGCAACACACATTGTCAAGGGAAACTGCCATTCAACAGGTTGGGATTGGAAATGCCTTCAGGTTCCTCCGCCGAGGACTTCCTACTTGGAAATTTGGGGTGGGTGGGAACGTCTCCCCGCCTGCTCGCAGCTCAGGCCGTGTTCAACAGGCAGAGGGGAAATCTGGCCGGAAAACAGAGCCTTGCCCATTCACATTTCTTTTATGGAATAGTTTTAAAAAGGGAGCTGGAGTCTTATTCATTTCTCTTGGTTATTGTTCCCTGGGAGCCTGGAGTGAATCGGCCATCGCTGCGGTGGGTCGGTTGGTCCTTCAAAGAGTCCCAACGCTTTACACATCCGTTTCCCCCACAATCAGCTTGGAGAAAGACCCAGTCTGGGTGCCAGGTCCCACCAGGAACGCCAGGCTAGACCACAGCTTGGCACCAGCACTGGCAGGGCTGCAGGAGGAGGTGCCCTGCTCCCCTGGGGATGCCTCATCGGCCCACGGACACCACTGGGGCAGCTCCAGCAGCCAGAGCCACGCCATGGAACCTCTCCTGAGTGTTTATTGGAGATGTACCAGTCACCCTAGTGTGCAAGGGACTGAAAGGCGATGCTTCGGGGCCAGGAGGGAGTAGCTGGAAAACAGACAGCCAGGCAGCCTCCCTCCCCGCCCGGCGGTCCAAGGAGCGCCGCAGGCTGGCCCTACCTCCTGCTCCATCAGCAGGGCAGTCTGCATAGGCTAACACCAGCAAAACATGGCCCTTTGCCCATGTTTTTCCACCCAGCCAGGAACAAAGCCCGATCCTGCCAAACTCGCGGTGACTCCTACACAAGCAGGTTATTCTTGCCACTCAAGGAAAGAAAACGCATCTTGCCCTATTAAATCCAGAGCCTTCAAAGCAAAGTCAACATGCATGTCAATAACTTTGGTCGGGGGAGATGAAAATCCTCTGGCTGTTCCATACTTACTGGCACACCTCCGTCCCGTTGGGGAAAGTCTCACACTTGCCCCCGTTGAGGCAGGATTCGGCAAGCTGCGAGCACCGTAAACCTGCAAACAGAGGGACAGCATTAGCCACAGCTCAGGGCCCTGGTGGCAGCAGGGGGGCTGCATCCCCTGGTGTCACCCGGGCTGGGGACAGGCTCGCTGAGGCCCCCAGACGCCCTGTGCCTGCACAGCCTGGTGGGGTCCAGCACCTGGCAGCCCTCACCCCCAGGGTGATGGACGGGGCAGGGACTGTGTGGCCCCTGCGCTGAGAGGCTCACCTAAAAATAAACCCAGGGTGGGTTTGAGGGTAGGCTGTGCCTGCTCCTCCAGCAGGAGGACTGACAGAGAGAAACCCCAGATCAGGCCCTTGACTGACAAATGCCATTTGGGAAAAACCATCCAGCCCGAGGCCCATTAGTTACCATGAGCCCGGTAACGAAATGAGTCGCCCGTCATAACTTGCTATGAGTAAAGGTTTCATTGTCTGGCCCTCGGAGCCAAATTCTGCAGAGTTACCACAGCAACTCGCTGAAAGTACCAGAAACGCTTCCGATTTCCACCCCGGCTCGCTCTTCCCCTTCTCTGCCCGCTCGCTCTTCACGGTAACTGGTTCTGCGACACGCGTGTGCAGCCGGGCCAGTTTCACATTGAGCGAGTGCAGCTTCGCACCGCCACCGCCACAGCCCAGATCCTGCCCCGCACGGGCGCCGAGCCCACGCAGCCCGGGGTCACCTCCGCCCTCCACGGCACACGGCCTGGGCTGCTGGGGACCGCTCCAGCGGGGGGCTGGCTCAGGGTTAGGGTTGCGCTAACCGGCTCCGGCCGGGCACAACTTTCTGCAAACTTCGCCTCCGACGGCTCCCAGCCCTGTTGTGGGAGCAGCACCGCTGCCTTCGCTCCCCAAAACCCTCTCCGGGCTCTCCGGAGCGGGCTACTAGCTCGGTCCCGGGGCAGGGGGGTACTGCAGGGTCCCGACCCCCGGGATGGGCTGCTCCCCACTCCGTCCCGCTCCCAC
>VZRH01002469.1:320302-341691 GCA_013397555.1 Urocynchramus pylzowi
AGAACCCCAAACCCCGCAGGGCAGCCCCCCATTCCCAGTGCAGCTCCGGCACAGCTCTCACGTGCAGCCACCGCAGAGCCCCAGCACAGCTCTGCACACCTGCACGCAGCCCCCACAAGCAGCCCCGCATTTCCCCAGTGCAGCTCCGGACCCCCCAGTTCGGCCCCCACCCCAGTACTGGTGCAACCCTGCCCCACGCACACCGTGCATGATCCCACTGTAGCTCCTCCGTGGTTCCAGTGCAGCTCCTGCACAGCTTCCCCAGTACAGCCCCCCCAGTACAGACCCCCAGCCCCTGGGGCCCGCAGTAGCCACTGAGTGAGCACAGGAGACCCCAGGCCCAGCCTGACCCGCGGTGTGCCCGTGCAAGGACCCGGGGCACACAAAGCACGGGACACACGGGAATGAGGTGGTTGTACCGGGGTCCAGGACGTGGACTGACCATCCCCTGGGTGCTGGGAGGCGCAGTGTGGGGTTCCCCTTCTGACCCCCACAGGACTCAGGTGTGTGCAGGTACGCGGAGCCGTTTCCCACCCAGCTCCCCCGCAGGTGCCGGCAGCTGGGTCGGATGTTGTTTGTTTTGTGCTCTGAACTCGTGAACTCCCAGGCAGAGCCCGGCCAGCCCCGTGCACCGCATCCACAAATAAACAAACACTCCGGGAGAAGCGGGGAAGCCAAACCCAGGGGCAGCCCCACAACCCCCACATGTGTGCAGGTTCCCGTTAGAGCAGCGGTGACAGGGGGTCCCCGTGCCCTCATCCCCAGAGCCCCACTCCTGCCCCAGCTGCCACTGGGCCACAGTCAAGCCTGAAAAAAAAAAAAAAGCCATGCTGGAATGCCCCACCTGAAATCCAGGACAGGTTGAAGCCTTTAACTGGTGTTTGTGGGTGTCTCCTGCAGGCCGTGGCTGCAGAGGGTGCTCAGCCCTGTACCCACAGAGCACCACTGATGGGAACAGCCTGTGTGAGGGTGCTTAAAAATGATGTTTTCTCATGGGGCACTGGGGACTAGCCCTGCTCAGCAAGGCTGCAGTGTCTGCAAAAGGGGGGAGCAAAAACTCAGAGCATGGAGAATTTGGGCTACCAGCTCTTCCAGGGATGTGGATCCTTAAATCCCATTGGACTCTTGTGTCTACCTCAAGAGCTGTTGGAGGGTATTGGATGGTGCTTTTACAGCTCCCAAACATGAGGACATGAAGGGATGGCTGCCAGCCTCTGACTGAAAGCTTGGGAAAGAGGAAGAGGAAGGAGGGTCAGCAATGGGTTAATGGGAAGGAGGTGACACTGTGGTCATCTGTGTCTCTCATCTCAGGGTACCTCTCCACCAGCCCCAGGGCTCATCCCATCCCATGCCAGCCCTGCTGTTATCCCACTGCTTCCTGTTGTAAACTATTTCCAGAGCAAGTGTGAAACAATTAAACAAACCGAAGGGCAGAGTCTGCTCCCCAGATCAAAGGCGTGAGCCCTGCAGCGCTACCTCGCTCCCGCAGCTCCCTCCTTCCCTGCTCCTCCTGCCTTCCCCGCTCTGGGCTCTGAGGCAGTGCCCTGGTCGGGCTGGGGAGCCAGGGCCCTGTGTGGAGCATGGTGCCACTCAGGATCCAGGTGTCACTGGTAGCTCGAGCCCTGAACAATTCCAGAATGTGGGTGCTGCCTGCAGACACAAGTAGGGTGACAACTGGGCAGTGGGATGTGACCCGCCTATGCCACCACAACATTGTCACCATCCTCAGCCTCATCTGGAGGTGCGAGGACAGCCTGAGGTTTCTCCACTTGGTCATCCTTGGAGATGGAGACTTGGTGCTCTTTCTCCATCTCCCCCCTTTCCCCCTCTCCATCAGAGCCCCTGGAGCAGGGAGCATCTCAGCTCCACCTGCCTGGAAATACCGGCCGAAGCTTTGCCCGGGCTTGTTCTCCATGTGCAGAAAGCACCGTGCATGCAGCTCAGCTGCACTCTGGGGCTTGATCCCTGAGGCTTGGGAGAGACCCCCCCTGGCCCTCTGGACCATCATGGGCATGCCTGGGGACACGGGGCTGTCAGGGTGCCACGCCTGTGCCATCTGGGGATGGAGAGGTGGTGATGCTGAGGGATGCGCAGGGTGGTGGAAGCACTGGATAACCGTGCGTGCCAGGCTGCTCCTGGAGGTGCTGGACTGGAAGGGCACATGGGAAGCCAGGAGTGAGCCCTGGCCCTGGGATTCCTCCGTGCTGGAAGGGTCTGTGTGGTGTCCACAGCACAAACACAGCCAGAGCGGGCGTGCGGCCGCGCAGCCGCGTCGCCTCGTCCCCCGAGCACAGAAGGTCAAATCCATCTATTTATTGCCATCACCCTGGGGCTCTGTGACCCCGCAGCTCTGGGGCTCTGCTTGGGGAAAAGGCTCTGCTGGGAGGGAGCTAAAAGGGTCCTCTGCGGTTTCCCATGGAAGCCTGAACACGAGGAGGCTCCTCCAGCCAGGCGCTGCTGCGGGATGTCCCGCTTTAATCTGGTTCCATCCTTCCCCTGGTACTGAGGGATCTGCTGCAAGATCCTCGTGGGGAACCTCCTCAAGTTTCCTTCTCCCAGACGCCTCCTCCAGAGACTCCTACCAGCAAAAGCAAAAAAGGGAGGAAGGCAGAAGTCAGCCCTCAGCATAAATCTTTTTGCAATAAGAGGTGAATAAGACATAAATCCAAAGAAACTTTTTCTTTTGAGTGGTCTTCAGGGGTTAAAAATAATGGGATTTTAGGTCCTTTTAAAAATAGTGTTTGTAAAAGGCTTTAATAGAAACCTTGGCAACAGTCCATGTGATTAGTGATTTAAAAACATGAAACCTCCACACATGTTTAAAAGTTTTAATAAGTTAAAATTAAATGAGTGAAACTCTGGGAATATTTTTTTGTTACTGCAAGCTAAGAAAATCATGTCCGTTAAGCAAAACTTAATACAAATATAAACAGGTAATGCACATCTGTAAATTATTTTCATGTCTCCAGGGGCTGGAAAAAAACCTAAGTGAGACCAGCATTCTTATATATATTTTGCCTTGACAGCTCAGGAAAAAATTTGCCAAAAACCAGAGTTAGAACACTGGGCTGGCGTGGGAAAGTTGGTTTAGTGAGAAATTTGCCCGAGGCTATTTAAATAAAAACAGGCGTTTTTCTTTAATGGCAAATGCCTGTTAAATACAACCAACGCGGCTTCCAATCGTCTGAGTAACTTGTGTGCCTATTCCTTCTTGACACTTTCATCTCTTTATCATCACAATCAATATTTTGCTCTTATACCTTCGGTGCAATAAAAATAAGACTGATAAGGCAGACATCAAACTGGATCTCTCCTGCTTTCCCCACCGTGCTCGGCTTGGCATTGCTCTGCCTCCTGGATTTTGGAGCAGCACGGAGGGTTAGCCCTCCTCATGCTGGTACATGCACCCCCACCCTCCCTCATGCTCTGAAAAAACCTAATTTTTAGTAATTAAGTGTGAATCAAAGCAGGTAGAGCATCCTGGAAAGTCTGAGCAGATAAAAATGCTAATAAATAAATGTGAGGTAAAACTACCCCCAAACTTCTCCACAATGGGATTAAGGCATGATTCTCTGGGGCACCAGAGAAAAGAGGCTGGATTTGCAAGAATGGTCTAAATCCTGATTTGTTTTAATTTTATAATTCCTAAAGAGCTGAGTGAAGGATTGTGCCTGAACAGTCACAGCTTAAATCACACCGAGCGCCATCCCCCTGCCACAGTGCTCTGGCAGCACGTCCCCATGGAGGACGACTCTCCTCCTGACAGTGCAGTGGGATTTGGTGCCATCAGGATGTCCAGGGTTGGGATGGGACAAAGGACAATCAGTCCTTGCTGCCATGGGCAGAGATTGGTGCCATGTGTGTCCCTGCCCTGGCACGGCTGCTGCGCTGTGCTTGGCACCCGCGGAGTTTTCCTCCTCACGGGCTGCTGAAACTGGTTTTAATTGCAGGGTTGCTCCTGGCCATCATTTCTCAGTGTGTAAAGTCAGCTCAGGAACTCTCACCCAGGGATTAGTGACAGGCGGGAAGACGTCCCCGAGGAGCAGCTTTGCCCGCACTGTTTGTACCTGGGTGAAAGGTGCTGCTGCGGAATTGCGCTATAAAAATCTGTGTCATATTTAAAATAAAATGTCTTTATGGGCTGTGAGGGGACAGCAGGTGCTGGGCAGGCATTGCTCAGCCCGGCCCTGGCCCCTTGGTCCCTGTGCTGTTCCCATCCACCTCCATAAAACAACTGAAACATTCTCTGTTGTGTAAACAGAGCCTGGTGGGGTTTATGGAGCTGCGAGTGACAATGTGCTTGTCCCCAGGCCTGTCCCAACCCACATGGGCTGCTGGAAATGCAGCTCTCCCTGTCCTTTGGTGCGTGTCCCTGTTCCCTCCATGCTTGTTCATGCCTTTGTCTGCACCCTGGTGCTGCAGACCCCGCGTGTCCCTCTCCTGTCCCTCGATTCCTCAGGGTGTCGCAGACACCCAGCTCGGGGCTGGGGGCAGCTCTGCACCCACCAGCTCTCACCCACAGAGGAGATGCAGGGGGTGACCCCGACTCTCTGGAGTGCAGAGCCCAGCCCAGCTTTGTCCTGGTCCTGGGGACATGTGGGACACGTTTGTATTTCACGTGCATCTTCCTTCAAGGCCATCCATTCTTTGCTTTTTCTTCCATTCCTCCTTTTCCTGCCGAGGCAGTTTTCATCACCTCCGCAAGTAAATTGCTCACCAGAGTGTGTGGAAGGGCCAGGATCAAACCTCCTCTGATATCTCCATTAAATAATCGAAAACCATCGCTCACAGCAGTGAAAACCCAGGCGTGAATCTCTGTGCACAAGCCCAGGCATGAACCTGATACTGGATTTCTGGACTGTGGTGCAATGCCAAGCTCATCCAAGTCACGCTGGCATCCCCGCAGTTTCACCCGGCTCTGTGCTGCTGGGATTTGCCTCTCCCAGGGCACATGCTCAAGAAAAACGTCATGCCATGTGGACACTCACCCCGCAGAGGTTTTGGGCAGGTTTTCTGGGAGACATCACTCACAGAGACCTGGGCGTGCCCCTTCTCGCTCTGCTGGCCCGGGGGGCTGGGTTGCAGGGTCCTGGGATGCCACTGATACCAGCAGGGAGTTTCAGGGGCAGTTCAGTGCCAGCTCTGTTCTCACAGCTCTGGGATTTGGGACTCCTGAGCTGAGATGAAGACAGCTGAAATTCTTAAGCAATTACAAAAAGAGAGTAAAAAAGGATTTTCTGCAGCCTTTGCTGATGCTCCGTTCCTGGGCACTCCCACCCACCGCCCCCTCTTTCCTTCCTCATGGAAACGGGAAGACAGGGAGATGTTTCACTTTCCAGAACGGCTGCAAAGCAGTCCTTTGCCCCCTGAAACACGCACAGGCAGGACCACACATCCTCTGCACTGATGCAGGGTGTGCTGGGCTGTTGCACTCGCAATGACAGCCCCATGCAGGGGTGGCAGGGGTGCTCCTTTGTCCCCCCCTGCCATGGCTGGGCACATGTGTGAGGGCTGCTGTCGGGGAACGCTTCCCACCCAGCTCTGACCTTGGTGCCTCCCAGCAAAAACACCTCCTGGAGAGGGGCCAAACACAATAGCCAGTTCCTTCTACTCCCTTCCTTCCCAGGCAGCCACATTATCACAGGGCTCGGCCGCGAATCAAAGCCAGGCACACGAAGCCGGGAACCAGGAGAAATCGGCCCAAAGATGCCATTTCCGCTCGGAGAGCAGCGCCTGCGGGGCACCAGAGCCGCCTGTGCTGTCACAGCGTGTCCCATCACAGCCTGGCAGGGAGGGAGGACCCCTGCAAGCCATTCTTGGGGTACCCAGCAGCTGCAGGAACCCCCGTCATGCCCAGGGCACCCCCTGTGCCGGGGCACTGGGGATCCCCTGCTCTGTGCCGCAGCCGCTCCCACGGGGCTGGCTCTGGGGTTTGGTGGTGCCACAGCCGGTTCCAAAGGGTTTGGAGGAGCTCAAGAGCCCATTCCCAGACCTCTGCTGATGGGCAGCTCTACCTGAGTGATTTCTTTCCCAGAAAATCATTGTGGGTTTTCACAGAATCACAGAACATGCCGAGTTGGAAGGGACCTGTCAGGATCACGGAGTTCAATTCCGGACCCCGTACACGATACTGTGAGAGATGGCACTGAAAACTTTGCTGAAGTTCACAATGATTACATCTACTGGCTTTCCTAGATAACTATTTTTTTCTTTAGCTTTAGGCTGAAAAACAAATTTAACTACAAGTCCCTGTGATGCCAGAATCCTTTGTCTCCCCTTCCCGGGGAGAGGTCACTCCTGTTCGGTGAGGCCTCTCAGCAGGATGGGGGTTCCCTGGCTGTTCCCCCGGTACAAGGACGGGCACAGGCTGCTGCCTCTCAGCGGGACGGGGGTTCCCTGGCTGTTCCCCCGGTACAAGGACGGGCACAGGCTGCTGGCACGGGCCGGGCCGTGTGCCGTTCCACCCCCGGCAGCACCTCCGCCTGCGGCACGGGCCGGCGCGGGTGGCGGGCTGGGAACCGGGAGATGCCAGCAAGGTGTGATCCCTCCTCTGCCGCCCGGAGCCGCCGACTTCAAAGCCCGGTGACCTTTCAAATGCAGCAGCTCCCGCACAGGGCGGGGAGACTCCCAGCCGGGGAGGAAGCAGGGACTACGAGAGGGAAAGAAACCACACACACCTGGACCCCGGGATGGATGGGACCGACCCCTGTCCCAACACATGGGGACAAGGTGATGCTGCCTGGTGGCACCCGCATGCCACCACCAGCTCCCCACTCCTGGCAGGATTCTGTGCCTTTGGAGTCTGCTCCTGGCACAGCTGGGCTGGGCTGGTGCTGTCACCTGGACTTTGGAGTGCAGAAGCTGCCGAGGGTGGTGGCGTCCTGCTGTGGCACCTCGCTGAGCCGTGCCCCTGTGGCACTTGGGTTCTGGATGGAGCCACAGTCCTGCCCCACGGAGCAGGGAGCTGCAGGACGATGCTCCCACGGATGTCCAGCAGCATAAACACATCAAAGCGTGTCCTGATGGCAGCGAGTAAACAGGAAGGGACAGAAAGACAAACACGGCTCCTCGCAACTGGCGGGGGAGAAAACAACTCTCTCTCCAGGCGGGAGAAGGTTTGCTGCCCGCTCAGCTGTGACCCCGTGGAGAAATGAGCCAAACGAGCCAAACGAGCCAAATGGGCCAAATGGGCCAAAAGGGCTTGGGGCCACCTGCTCCAGATGCTGTTGGGTGGGTGGCTGTGAGGGGCTGACCCTGCCAGCGGGGGCTGCAGGGGTTGTGGATGCCCGTGTGCCTCTTGCTGCCCGTGCATAGCAGGGCATTGTGCTCAGTGCTCTGAGCAAAGTGGATTTCGGAACACTGGAGGAGACGGGGCTGAGCGGGATGGTGGCAGCACGGGGTGTTGCAGGCTGCTGCCTCACCCGCCGCTTCCCCGGAGCCCGGGCCGGCTCCCAGGGCTGCCCCCCAGGGCTGCGCCAGGATCCCTAATGGGATTAAGGGCCTCCTTGCCGGTCATCCCATCCTAATCCTGCTGGGAGGCGAAAAGTCAGGCTGGGACAAAAGGCATTAGCTGTCCGCGCCTGGCCGTGGCCGCTGACTTCTGTGCAGTGGTGGGGACGGGGCAGCAGCCACAGACCCCTCACTGCTGCCACACGGGTGGTCACAGCCGCTGGCCGAGTCCCTGGACGCTGCTGGGGACACATGGGGACCCCAGCCATGGCAGCACTGGACGTGGGAGCGCGGCGCTGGCACGGCTCCGCTGGGCGTCGTGGGACGAGCTGATTCACTGCCTCCGAGCAGCTGCTGTCCAGCAAAGTTCCTGTTTTTCAGTGAAATCCCTAACTCCATGCCTGGAACAAACAAATGAGAGCGGAGCAGGTGCCTGGCCCTGTGCAGGGTGGCTGCAAGGGCACAGCCTTGGCTGCTGTTGGAAACACAAACTCCAGAGCTGGGCTGGTCCACAGTCAGAAACTGAGGAAAGGACTCAAAAAATCCCCTCTCCAAAGAAACCCCAGACTCAGGGGTTTGGGAGGGAGTCAAACCCTCCTGCTTTGGGGCATGAGACAAAGTGAAAAGGTGAGAAAATAAAAACAAAATTTTCCCTGGAGAGGGATTATCCCTCCCCTCTACCTCATCCCTGCTGTGCCCCAGGCAGCCCAGCAGGTCCCCTTCCCTGCAGAGTCCTGGCAGTGTGGCCAAAACCACCTCTGCACCCATGGGAGATGACTCTAAGGGTCAGACCTGGGCTGTGCTAAGTGTTCAGGGGATTTAAATTAAAACATTATTTAAATCAAAACATTAATGTGTTTCCCTGCTCAAGCACAGCAATGCGGGAGCAACATGCTCAGGAAAGGGGAGCTCATCCCACCCCACAGAGGAGCCCAAGGTGCCTCCTGCAAAGGGAACATGAGGGTGAGGGGCCCATCCAGGCCATCCCTGCCCCCCAAACCACAACCATCCCAGGGTGACACCCAGCACAGCCCCACGGGCAGCGGGCAGGGGGGCACTGCTCCCCCATGCCAGAGAGGGCTGGCTTCGGTTTGCTGAGCGGGATGTTTTCAAACCTGCTCTTGAGGGAGGAGGTTTGCCAACGGAAATATGTAACTGACTGTAAATAATGGCTTTTATCTGCAGTGAAATGAATAAACTCCCGGCAGCAGCAGGGCAGAGCCAGCGGGGCTGCGCAGGTGACAGCGCAGGGTGTTGGGTTACGGGCTCCCCATCACCACCAGAGCCCCCCGATGGCTTGTGACAGGTTCATAAGCTGAGAAATGTGATGCTTTGCAAGGTTCAGTAAATATTAGGACTACTCCTCCCTCTTTCTGGTGCAGGTTTAATTGCGAGGATAATTCATGAGAGCGCAAGGAAGGGAAAAAAAAAAACAACTGGGAAAATCGGACCTGTTAAATAGAATCCATTAATAACGAAATGATTGTTCCTCTGCATGTGATTCAGACAGCTGCCTAATTGTTAATTACCTCGATATGAGAACAACAGGTAATTACGGGGCTGCATCACGAGGAGCTGACTTTTTTTTTTCCTGCTTCTTTTCTCTTGGTGAATGCCGGAGCCGGAGCGTGCCCCGGCAGGTCACGCCAGGACTCGGAGGAGAGGCACTCCCCAGGCAGGGCTGCTCCTGAGGTGGAAGCTCTGGGTTCCAGCCACGTCCTGAAGCTATTCCTGCTCTTGGACATAGATCTCAAGACACACAGCTTTTCCTCAGGGTGCTGGGGACCAGACACCCCCCTCAGTCATGGGGCCCTGCCTGGGCAGAGCCCAGCCCTGGCTCCACACTGAGCAAACAAGAACCAAAAGTCATTGGTGACCTTGGCTGTCAAATTCCCCAAGATTACTTGATTTAAGAGACATTCTTGAAATATTTCGTTCCCATTTGTCTGTTGCAAAATGTGCTTTCTACACACACACACAAACACACTCAAACCCAGAGGCACACACACAGGTAGGTACTGAGCAAGCCTCTGGCAAAGACAGAACTTTGCTTTAAGTTTTTCTGCACCAAGAAACATCTCTGGGTCCCAGTTTCTAGAGGTGAGAGGATGCAGAGACAGACAGGCACTGCTGGGGGGGTTGATAACATCTGTGCAATTAGTGACGCTGCTGCTGGGCATTTGCCATTGATGGTTCCTGGTTCCATGCAATTTCTGCCTTTGGCTTCTTCCAGGGAAGCAATGCCAGCCAAGACACAGCTGAGCAAGGAGGCAGTCAGGGCAGAGAGAGCTGTCTGAGACTTGAGCAGAGGAGGAGGCAGTCCCAGCTGTGCCTCCCACACTGGCTGGGCTTCACAGGCCTCATCCAGTGCTGGTGTTTCCCGTGCAAGAGCAGCAGGACATCAGTCAGATCTCTGTGGGGTGTGGAGCTGATTTCAGCCCTGCAGAAGGCAACACTTCTGTTCCATTAGCTGCCCAACCAGAGGGTGTTGGGGAACATGACGGGGTCCAGTGGCTCTGGGGTCACCCACCACATCATCCCAGCCATTCCCATCACCTGGAGATGATGGGAAGCAGCCTGGAACCCTGCACCTCTGCCAGAGGCAGTCCTGGCCCTGGGCACGTCCCACTGCCAGCAGCGTGCTGGGGAGGGAGGGATGCTCTCCTCCTCATCCCGGCTTCCTGCAGGCAGAAATAGCCCTGGGTTCCTGTGCACGTGGTGTATTTATAGTGTGAGAAGCTCTGGGGGTGCTGCCTTTCTGGCTCTCACCTGCATTTCAGGGAGGAAACACCGTCTCCCTGCCGTGTGCTTGTGCATGGCTTCCACTCTGGAGAGGCCCTGGAGCTTCCCACGGGCCCAGCTCAAAGCAGGTCCCACCAGTGGGACCTTCGTGTCCCTGCTGTGGGGACAGTGCTGGGCCCAGCTGGGATGCCAGCTGGGATAGCCCATGGCACGGGGATGGGGGAGACAGGGAGGGCACCTGGTGCTGCCCTCAGCACCTGCACAGCGAGGGCAAAGTCTGCAGGAGGGGTGGCAAGATCCTTCTGGGAAGCAAAAGAGAAGGAAGCCTGGAATCCAGCTCCCAACTGTCCAAGAGATCCAGGGCTGGAGGCTCCAGCTGAGAGGTGGGCGATGCCTCCCAGCACTGGCAAGGGCAGGGCTGGCACAAGTCACCACCCACAACAGTGACAGGAGCTTATTTTTCTAAGCATATCACCAAAGAAGCTAAATATACATTTTCCATTCAATTACCCAAAGCAGCGATAGCCCAGAGCCTAAAAATAAATCCCTTTGGATTGTGCCTTGGGCCAGAATTAGACTGCCTTCAGACCAAACCCTGTCCAGCTTCATCTCAGCCTGAGCCTCTTCTCTGCCTCTGGGCTCCCAGTGGCACAGGACAGGGTGGCTCTGTGTGCCCCCACTTCTCCAGCTCCAGCCCAGAGGCTCTGGGGTGGCACATCCCAAGGAGGGGTGGTGAGCAGAAGATTCCCAGCAGCTGCTGCCTGTTGCAAGACTGATCTGCTGGAAAAATTCATGTTTTGCAAGGCTTTTCCCAGCCCAGGGTATGCCAAGTGTTGGCCCAAACCCCAGTGTGTTCCCCATCCCACCAGCCTCCCACCCTGGCTGCTGCCTCAGCATCAGTTGCCCATGGCTCACATCCCCACTTCCAACCCCTCTCCAGCCCTGATTTTCACCCCTCTCCACCCCCAGAGGTTTTTCCTGCACCCAAATATGCAAGTGGGGTCACACTGCTGCTCCTGCATTTGATGCATGCCCACTTTGGAGAGCTCTGTGGACACAAGGGGCCAGGCACTGATCCCTTGGCCACCCCAGCCAGACCCAGCTCGTCCTTCCCTACCCTGTATAACTCATAACCACTGCTCCAACTCAGTGAAATAACACATTTGAAAGAAACAGGGGAAAAAAAAAATACCCCAAACCCTGTAAAACTGAAATTGTAGTTCTCCCGGGATGCAGAGTCTGAAATATTCCCACAACCTTTGCATAATGCATTGCTCATGTCAGACCTCGGGAGACAGAAATTAATAGCTAACAGCAAGCAGGCATGGCACACACGTGGGCTTCCCTTCGTTCCCTGCTCCCAGGGGCTCCACGCTTGGGGGATTCTTTTCCTTTACATTCAACTCAAATAATTCTCATTTAAAGACCTGAGAAGAAAAAGGCTGTAGAGGACTCGCAGAGAATTTGTGCCAAACAGGAAATATTCAATAAATGTTTATCCTCTCGCACAATGGTGGGGTTTCAAAAGTTTTCTATGGATGAGATTTAAGGCTGGAGGGGTGGAAGGGCTTTTCCTCCCCCTCCAGGCTCTGGATGAGCGACAGATGAGCTCGGGTTCTGCCTGTGGCACCAAAATCTTGTCTGGGCAGCTGCTCCCACTGATGGAAGTGGGATCTGGACTGTGCTGTCCCCCTAATTGCATTGAGGGCAGGAGTTAAAGGATTTAATTCCTGGGGCAGGAGTCAGAGCTCACTGTCAGCCAGGACACTGCCCTGGTGGGGTGCTCCGTGCCTCAGTTTCCCTGCCAAGCCCTCCATTCTGTGCAGAAGCGGGGCCATGCTAACCAGACCCCTTTCAAATCCTCTCCTTCCCTCTGCTTTCCTGGTCCCGGCGGCTTTTTCCCAAACCTTCCTCCCCTCCCCCCCAAAAATGTGAAAAAATAGCTCCATCTGGATGCTGTTTCCACCCAGGCACAGGCCCCGGGGCCGGGAGCCAAGAGAGCAGCGCCTGTGAACGGCAGACGTGGGAGCCGGGGAGGATGTGATGGGGAAGCTGTGAGAAAAGCCTGAGGTCGGCAAACCTTCGGCCTCGCCGTGGGAGCCTCTCCCTCGCAGCAGAGGAGCCCGCGGGGCAATGCCAGCCCCTGGCCGAGGGATGCTGGCTGTCCGGGCTGGGGATGGCATGGAGAGCCACAGAGGGACGGAGAGGGGAGGGACAGAGCTGCCCAGCTGAGCCAGAGCCACCCCGTTTCCCTCAGCCTCAGAGTGGGACATCCCACGGGAGCACGGCTGGCGTGCAGCAGCCTCAGGGATGTTGCATCACTCCTCCAGCAGCAGCTCCAGACTCCCCGGCCTCAGCCAGGGGAGGGGATGGGCTGGCTTCCCGCTTCCCAGACTTCCCACGCCAGCACGTGTTATTTATGACCCCCAGGTTTTCAAATTAAACATAAATTAGCGGGGGAGGGGGAAGCGGGGTCCCGCTCGTGGCCACCACCCTGAGAGGAACGACCTCGCCGGGGAGGGGGGGACAGTCCCAGCCGGCACGGCAGGAGTTAAACCGCCGGCGTGGGGAAGCCACCTCCATCCTCCAAAATACAATCGACCAGGAAATAAACAGGAGCTTGTGTTTGTTTCAGTGCACAAGTGAAAAATAAAAGGATTTCCTGCGGGCCGGGGCGCCCGGGGTCCCGCAGCCCGGCCGCCCAGCCGCCCCGCGCCCATTGTTCCCCCCAGCTCTGCCGTGGGGGACATTGTTCCCTCAAAATGTCCCATCAGATAAAGGAGCTGTGCTGGCCATGGCCACCAGCACGAGCCCGTGGGGTTTATGCAGAATTTGGGAGCAGCACCCCTCTCATGCCCCACCCTGCTTTCCAGCCCAGGGCTGGGGCGCCAGGCAGGCAGGGACACCCTGGCACCTTTGTGGGTGACCCCACAGTCCCCCCTGCCCCAAGTGTGGCTGCAGCTGGACCAGACCTTGCTCAGATTTTGGGTTTGATCAGTGGAGGGGTGCAGGGAGGCACACCAGGGTTTCTCTCTTCCCCTTTTCATCAGCCGAATCTCACTGAAGCAGTAAAACCTCACGTTTCCTACTGCTCAATGATATTTGCTGACTGCGGTGTCACAACAACCGTACCGGATGAGTGGAAAAAAAAAGAAATGCTAGAAAAATAACCCTGTGTGGAGGCACGTGGGAATGCTGAGCCCTGGCAGCCACAGGAGCAGAAACCCCTCGCTGGGGCTGCTGCTCCTGGAAAGCAGCAGAGTCAAGGGGAAACCTTCCTGCAGCCTCTGGCTGGTCCCTCTGCCGGGGTCTGGGGCTGGTGGCTGCTGGGGGTGGCACAGGACAGCACACGGCTGTGAAGTGCTCGGCAGGGCTGCCCACGCTTTCACTGCCGGCCTGAGTGAGGTGTTAAAAGCATCTGAAAACAAGGGAGATTTTGCATTTCAAGTCATTCCCCACCTGCTGCCCCTGAAAGGGGTGAAAGCAGGGTCAGGGATCCACCTGGGGCTCCCGAGAAAACCCCCATGCCCCAGCAGGAGGCATTTCAGTGGAAAAATGAAGTAACGAAAGTAAAAACGATGTGGAGGCAGCCATCAGCCTTTGCTGTCTTTTGCTTTTGAGCAGCCTGGCCATGCTGGATTGGGTCTGAACTCCTCTGTACTCGCCTTACAAAACACAAGTGGGCTGGACTCAGTTTTGGGTGCCCAACCAGCCCCTCCCCAGCTCCTCTGGTTGAGCATCTGAAATTTGGGCTCCACGTTGGAGCAGCTCCCACTTAACCAACACCCAGCCTGCTCTGCTGAGATGCTGCTGGTGGTGACAGCTTGCAACGCTCAAAAACCACCTGGAAAAGTTGGGAACCACCACCTGGAAGTGGAGGAACCACCACGGGCACCACTGCAGCCACAAGGAATGCTGCTCACCCTGGCAGGGATGCTGGTGCTGGGTTGTGCTGGGAGAAGGTCCCTGAGGGATGAGGGAGGCAGGATTGCTGGGAGAGGGTCCCAGAGGGATGAGGGAGGCAGGATTGCTGGGAGAGGGTCCCAGAGGGATGAGGGAGCCAGGGTTGCTGGGAGAGGGTCTCTGAGGGACGAGGGAGCCAGGATTGCTGGGAGAGGGTCCCAGAGGGATGAGGGAGCCAGGATTGTTGGGAGAGGATCCCTGAGGGATGAGGGAGCCAGGATTGCCGTGGCAGCTGCAGCAGCTCCAGTGCTCTGAGTGCTTCCTGCGATTTGGCCCTCGGTGAATAAATAACCACACACAGAAGCGAAGGCAGCGAAGGATCTCGGGCAGAGCAAATATAGTTCATAACTCCTTTTTTTTCCTGCTTTCAGTCTGATCCCAAGCTCTGTCTGTTTGTACTCTTGCCTTTGTTTTGAGGTTTTTTTTCTGCTGTGTTTTTTTAACCAGTGTTTGATGGCAACTTCCCAACGACACGTTCAGGCTGCTGAAAGTGCCTCATTTTGCTGTGGCCGGGGCAGCAGCTTTCATTGATGGTTCAAATCACCAGGCAGGCTCTGGGTTGGAAAGAGACAACAATACTACAGCACTCAGAGGTTTTTCAGGACAAAACTTGCCAAAAAGGGATAAAAAGAATGGTTTGGGCTTGAGTTCTTTTTTGGTTTTTTTTTTGCATTTCACGACTGTAAACTAAAACCACTCTGGGTCGGAATCACATCTGGGCTGGTGAGAGCACAGCTCTGTGGGCAGTGCTGGGAAACCTCTGTTGGACATTGCTCTGCCTCTCTGGTTTCCAGCTCACCAAACCAAGCACCAAACCCAGTGCCTGGTTAACCAACACTCAGCTGGTGTTGGAGGATGTTTTCCTGGGAAATGAACCTAATTGCCACATTGGTGTAGCACTTGCTGAGCTCTTCCCACACTCCTGGCTGCAAACTGCAATGCCTGGCTTTGCCTGATTCATTTTCAGGCATTTCCCCCTTCCTGCAGCTCCTTTGGGAGTGTTTCTTGGTTTTCCTCATCAGCAAAGCTAAAAATGGAAAAGCAAAATATTTCCGAGGTGGTGGCCAGGTGATGGGACCCTCCCTGATGTCCCTCCTGGAGGTTTCTCCTGGGAATGCCGCAGGATTTTGGAGGTCATGGGGTGTGCACAGTTCTGGCACGAGGGCTTGGTCTCCTCAGGCTCATGTCCCAGTACAAGTGGGGTGTCCCAGAGGTGCCTGGGCCAGAGCTGTGTCCACATGGGTTTTGCTGGGGCACTGGAAGCACTGAGATGGGGGCAGCTGTCCCAGCTGCTCTTCACAGGCAGGCGAGAGATTTCTCATCCCTCGGCAAACCGGGGCCTCCGGGGGGGGGAACAAACCACCCGGAGTGCTGTCACCTGTGGGAATGCTCATCCCAGCAGCTGGAGCAGCCCCTCTTCCCTCTCCTGCACATCCCCTGCACCCGTGGGACCCCAGCCCGGGGTGGGAATGTGCTCTTCCTGGGGCTGCCAGCACAGACAGGTGGGGAACAGCCCCGCTGTGCTCCGAGCAGAGGATCCCAGGAGGAACTGAAACCTGGCAGCCGAACGCTCCGGTCACGGCAGCACAGCCGCCACCAGCCCGCCTGTCCCTCGTCCTTCCCACAGCTGGTTCCTAGAAAACCAGCTCCCAGACAGTCCCAGAAATTGGATTTTGCCCAGTGCAGCTTTGCAAACAAACCCAGGAATGATAATAGGGAAGCAGCCAGTCCCTCTTTGGTGTCATTTTGCTTTATTTTTCTTGCACGTTGCAGTTTCCCACCACGCTCTGGCGGAGGCTGGAGGATGCATCAGCCCCTCTGGCTGAAAGGTCTCCATACCAGAGGAGAGGAGCACCAAGAATTGTGTCAGGTGCTGGTGAGGCTGAGCCTCTTCTCCTGCCCTTCTGAGATGCCACTTTTCCCCTGGCATGGGGCTGGGACAGATGTGCCAGCCCAGAAGATCAGCAGCCCCTCACCTCCAGCCTGCTGGTCCCACCAGGGCCATGCTGCACCACCTGGCCGGTGAGGAAATACCTAAAGACAAACAGCATGTCAGGGGAAGGGGAAAAGTGACTCTAAAACATCACACAGATAGCACAAGAAATCTGCTGGGACAGTGGAGGAGTGGGGGGAGAGGAAGCCAGGGGCATCCCCATGAGAAAACACATACATGTTTGGGCAGCGAGAACAGAAGTGCTCATTACTCATGAAAAAAATCCCACAGAAGTTCTTTTCAGGCATCAGCTTCCAGTAACAAAGCCAGATTGATGGAAAAAAAGTGCTTTTATTTTTCATTCGCCAACGGAGAAGCTAAAAAAAAAAAAAAAGAAACGAAAGAAAAAACCTTCAGGAAAATAAATACAGTAGGGACTTTNATGTTTTTATTTTTCATTCGCCAAAGGAGAAACTAAAAAAAAAAAAAAAGGAACGCAAAGAATAACTGGGGGAATAGAAAGAGTCAGCTGAGGGAGCTGGGTCCCAGGGGCGCTCAGACAATGCCTCCTGCCCCCGGGCTTTTAATTATTGTGCTCAGGAAATCAAACAAGTGTGCTATTATTTATTTGGAGGAGGCATTGGTTTCCGTGTGTTTTACAGGGGTTTGCCCGTGGGCACGGAGGAACGATTCCTTAGGGCGTGAGGAGGGACCGGCCAAACTGCTTCTGGGCTGGCACTGGGCAGGGGGAATGGGCGGTGGGCTGTGCCCCCCCAGGCTCCCCAGACAGGCAGCACCGGCAGTTTTGGGGTGAGGAGGGTGAGCAGAGCCACGCTTGGTGCCAGGGCAGCCCCAATCCCGGCGGCTCGGCCACTGCTGGTGGATGGCCACGGAGTGCTTGGGGCTGCAGGATGCTCCCTGTGCCACCTCCACATCCCCGAGCCCGGTGGCGTGTCCTCCCCCCCCGTTGCCTCCTGCTCCCCATCCTCCCCTGCTCTGCTCTCCCCCTCCTCTCGCCCCGCCGAGCCCCGAAAGGAGCCCTTGGTATGTTGTGTGAGTTGCAGCTCAAGTGAGTTTTATTCAGCTCCACTAACCTTGGCAGACAGACCCCAGGGAAAGGGACAAAAGGACAATTGTTTGCAGCAATTTTGCCCTCAATTGGTTTCCCCATCAGCTTGCAGAGCGGCACAGCCAGCCAGGCTCTGCCTGACTAACAACATTAAATTCAACTCGCGCTGCTTGCGCGGAGGAGCGGGGCGGGGGGAGCGGAGGAAATCAAACTTTTGGGGGCCGCTTCTTGCCTTTCCAAGCCCAAAACCCCAAACTGCGGCGAGGAAAATCGGGGACTCGAGCCGTCCTAGCAGCCCCGCTCTGCGGGACGGCAGCTGCGGCGCCTCTGTCCCCAGCGCCACCGCTGTGTCCAGCTGTGCCACCGCTCCCCCCGGCCCTCTCCGGGGCCGGCTGCCCGCACGCCAGCCCGGGCAACGGGGCGCCGGGCTGCTCTCGCTCCAGCTGGAGCCANTGCTGCGCCCGCGGCCCGCGCCCGGCCGGCTGCGATGCGGGGATCCCAAAGGCGGACAGGGTTTGCGCTCCCAAGCGTCACCCGGCAGAGAGACCCTCCCCAGGCTCCGGAGAGTCTTTCCAAAGTCTTGGCTCGGGAGAGGCCGCTGGGGTAATTCAAGCCGCCTTCCTGCACGCCCCCGGCTCGCTGCCGGCCCCCCGGAGCTTCCTCAGGGCTTGGGCAACCGGCACGTTTGTGCCAAAGGTGTTTAGTGTCAAGATCCCAGTGCAGGGAGGGTTTGAGATGTCTTTCCCCGTTCCTCATCCCTCTCAATCCCAGCCTGAGCGTTTCCTGCGCTCTCCCTGCCATCGCACCGGGCTGGGGTTTGGCTCCTGAGGATCCCCTCGGCAGCAGGAGCGCCCGCTGTGCCTCCACCACGAGGCTGTCCTGGGAGCAGCCTGGCCCTTGGGAGCAGGAAATGGTCTCCCATGGCTAAAGCAGTGCAGCCCCACCCTCTGTCCTGCCACCATTGCTCTGACACCACAGAGGGAGCTGGCTCTGGAGGGACACGGGCTGGGGAGGGCAGGAGCCGTGGGTTTGGGCATCTCCCCCTCCTCCCGGGCCTGGGGGTGCTGTAAAGCCCAGTCTGAGATCCGGACTGTAACGAATGGGTTGGTTTTGGCTGGGCCCCAGCTGGAGCCCTGCCTGCTCCATGAAACCAGCGCGGCTGCGGAAACGCGGGGCTCAGCCGGCTCGGGGACCTCCGGCACCCAGCTCCCCCTGCCCACGCACCTCAGGGGGGGTTGGCACCGCGGGGAGGCCTGGCCATGCCAGGGTGAGGGATTATCCCAGCTGGGATCCTTCCTTCCC
Source organism: Urocynchramus pylzowi (assembly GCA_013397555.1). Classification (NCBI taxonomy): domain Eukaryota; kingdom Metazoa; phylum Chordata; class Aves; order Passeriformes; family Fringillidae; genus Urocynchramus; species Urocynchramus pylzowi. Next base: position 338,761 of record VZRH01002469.1, read on the forward strand.
AGCTCCAGAGGGTTGGTGGAGCTCCCGACAGAGGCGCGAGGACCCCACGCGCGGGCGACGCGTGGGCACAGTCCCCTCTGCGCCTGCCCCAGGACATCCCTGCACGTTTGAACTCCAGCAGAGCGAGTTTTGGGTGGCTGCAGCGAGGCGAGGGGGATCTGCCCGGGCACATCCCAGCAGCAGGAGGGTGCGGGAAGCAGCGCCCTTTGTCTCGGCTCCGCGGGATGGGGCAGCAGGTGGATGTGCAAGCACCTGTGGAGATGGGGTGCTGCTTCCCAGGCTCCTTGGACCCACATGTCCCACACCCCACAGCCCCACACCGGGCACCTGTGTGTTTGCAAAGCTCACAGGCGTGAAGGGAACCTGGAGGAATCCTCATTCACATGGCCCTGGAGGCCAAATTCCTTTCCTGGCCCTGGCGGGTGGGAGTTGAGCTGTGGCCCAGCTCAGCAGCAGTGCCCTTGCACAAGGCACCCCAAAATCGATCTGTTGTGCCATGGGTGGGCTCAGAGGCCAGAGGGATCTGACATCCAACACACTGAAAGGCCCCGAGATGCTCTCTGTTGTTTATCTCCAGGGTAATTAGGTAATTAACAAAGCAAATGAATTTCGGTTTCTGTCTCCAGGGCTGGATTTGGCATGGTGCTTGCCCTCATTTTGGAGCTCTGCGAGGAGCACAGGGTGGACCAGGGTGTGTAAATGCTCCCAGCCATCCCTGCCATCCTTCCAACCCCTCCCTGCACTGCAGCAGACACCGTCTGTGGCTGGGGGTGACCCCAGGAGCTGTGGGACAGCTCAGCATCCAATAAAAGCCCCTGGTTTTTCAGAGGGAATCTTGCTCCAGCACAATGGCTGCAGGAGGGACAGGTCCTTGGGACAGGGCGGTATTTCTAGCAAGCCCAGGTGCCCTGAGCTGGGATTTGGGAGTTTCTCAGGTCATTGAGACTTCCAGCATGGAGTCTTTGAACAGTTCGTTCCCATGCCTTGGGAAGCAGGAGCTCCTCTGGCTCTGCTACAGAGGAGTCTGCAGAAGTGCATGCCTGAAATCTTTGCAAACTTGGCTGTGGATTCCTACAGAGCAGACTTTTCTCTTCCCTGCTCAGCCCCTCTTCCCTTGGTCTGTGGGAGGGAGAGAGGTGGGAAGTGGAGCCTGGTGCCATCACTGATGGAGATTTTGGGGAGAGACAGGATCTTCCTTGCCAAACCACTTTACATCAACAGTCAGCCCAGACTGCCTTTGCTGCAGGGACTGGCAGAGGGAGAGGCTGCTGAACAAAGGAGGAACTTCTCCACACATACCACACACAAATATTTGCCGTAGCAGCAGGAACAAAATAGCAAATTAGCAGCAAACGAGCTGATCCTGTGCTTGGTCCAAGTCAGCCAGGTAGGAAAGTCCCAGATTTCACCAGGCAGGTGAAACACATCCTTGGAGCAGCTGCCATCAGGTCAATGAATTCCTGCCCGCAGCTTCCATCCCCAACGGCTGCTCATGGTCCAGCTCGGAGGAAAGGCTGGAGGAAGGGAGGGAGGGAGGGAGGGAGGCTCGGCCGTGCCGAGCACGCGGGGCTCAGGCAGCAGCAGGCACGGAGGGGCCGGGATTGGGGCTGGGGTTGGCAGGGAAATGCCATGGAAACCCGCCGGCGTGATGCTGAGCCCCGCGTCCTCCCGCGAAGAAAAGGGGACAATGGGGCCGGGCAGGCAGAGCTGCCTCCCCAAGCTGTCCTACTTTGCTGCTCTGCCCCATCTGTGAGCTGCCAGGCACCCGCCTCGCTTCTCCCTCCGCCTGGAACCCCCCCGCCGGCAGCGGGTCCCGAGCGGGAGGAGGGGGCTGCGCCGGCAAAAGCCACCAGGGATAGGGGATGCTGGGGGATGCTGGGGGAAGGGGTCTCTGATAAGCGTGGATGGCTCTTTATCTGTCACCAGGGTGTGCAAACAGCAGCCCCCAGCCCTGGCGTCTTCTTGAGGTTGATATTTCTCTTTTTAAAAAAGTTTTAAAGCACCGACACGCAGCCATGCGTGGCTGGCTGGGTGGATGTCAACTCAAGTGGAGAACCCTGGAAGGAAAAGGCACCTCCAACCAGCCTCCAGTCCCAGCCTTCAACAGGTGATGAAGATTTTCCTGTCTCGGGTCCTGTTTTACGTCACCTGCCCCATGTGTGGTGCCAGGTCACGGTGTTCAGGGAGGCACAGGGACCCCTGACTCGGGGGGTTTTCCACCCATCACCCCCAGGATCTGTGGGTGTAGGGTGCTCCCCTGAGCTGGAGGAGTGGGTGGGTGCTGGGGGAGGCTTGCACGCCCTGGCAGGAGCTGCACAGGGTGCAAGAGCACGCCCGAATCAAAGGCAGTGTTTAATTAAGATTTCTGACAGGGTGAGATAGTGAAATGAGCAGATCTGGGCCCTCACCGACAGAGACGGGGTGACTCCCTCGGTCTGCACCAGCACGCCAGGCAGCATTTGCATCCTCAAACAGAGAGGGTTTTAATTGATATTGTGCTGGGATAACACCAGGAAGAAGAAAGCACAGAGCCCTTTTCATGTCTGAGCCCCAGCTCTCCCGCAGAACCCCGGGCCCCTGGGTGCTGCTGGGGTCAGGGTGTGGGGTGGGCAGGGTGAGATCCCCCAGGGATGGAGCAGGGCTTTGCTCTGCTTCTCCCTCTTCGTGCCCAGCGCTCAGGGAGGATTCAGGGAGGTCACATTGTGGTTTTGAAGCAATTTGGGGTAAATGTGAGCCTCTGGAGCAAGTCCCACCAGCAGTTTACTCCATGCACTCACCCCAGCATCCTCCTTGGGTGCTGGCAAACCACTTGGCCTCTCCCCCAAAAATGCTCAGGTGTCCCCTTCCCCAGGCATCTGCAGGGGGACCCCCCAGAGCTGTGACCCTCCATCTGCAGGGGAATCCCCAGAGCTGTGACCCCCATCTGCAGGG
>VZRH01002470.1:2643-21912 GCA_013397555.1 Urocynchramus pylzowi
AACAAAAAAACCCCAACAATAATAAAAGAAAAAAAAAAGCGCTGACTTTTCCCAGTGCCGCCACATTTCCCTGCCTTGTGTTTTCCTGCTCCCACACATCTTCCTCGCCCAGGGATTGTCCCCAGCTGCCTCGAGCAGGGCTCCTCACTGCTCCAGGGCCAGGATTTATCCTGCTGTAAGCCAGCACAGGGACTCCATGCTCAGACCTGTGGGACTGGGTGAGAAAACCCCAACGGGACGCCTTGGCCCTGGGATAGGGATGAATCCTTCACTATGGATCCAGTCCTACATGTGAGGATGGGGCTGCTGCCAGAGTTTTGGGAGCCCTTGTGCAGCTCTGTTGTCATCTCACCCCACACCTCCCCCTGGCTGAGCACAGCACTCTGGTGACTTTAACCATGACATCTATGGAAAGAGTGATAAAGTTCTGGAATGCCTGCCGGGGAGGTGGTGGAGTCACCATCCCTGATGTGTTTAAAAAAAGCCTGGATGTGGCACTGGGTGCCAGGGTTTAGTTGAGGGGTTGGGGCTGGGTTGGGCTCGATGATCTTGAAGGTCTCTTCCAACCCAGTGATTCTGTGATTCTGTGATCTTCCCAGACGTTTTCCTGGTAAAACTGATGGATTTATGGGGTGGATTGCCCTTTCCCAGCTGCAGGACCCCCGTGGGCTGTGGCAGGAGCACAAGCAGCTCCGGGATGGCTCTGCAGCACGCTGGGTGCTGTGCCTCACCTCAGGGCCTGGCAGTGGTGCTGCCAGGGCAGGGCAGCAGCTGTGGTCCCATCCCAGGATCGCTGAGCTCCCCCCGTGCCCGTTCCCAGGGCTGCCATCCCCGGGGAGCCCTGGGGAGGCAGCTGTGAGGGCTGAACCCAAGCAGTGCCTTCTGCCACGGGGACTGGTGTGTCGAGGTGTCCATAATTCACAGCAGCCCCAGCCGAGCTGCTGGCGACTGTTCCCAAGGCTGGCTTTGTCACTGGGGACCCCGCCAGCATCCGTCCCTGCCCCTTCCCGGCTCCTGGGCTTCACAGCCTGCATGGGGAAGGGCTTGGCCTGGGCTCTGACCTCCTGCCTGCTGCCAGTGACATCCTGAGGTGTGCACTCTCACCTGTCCTTGCACACTCACCTGTGCTTGCACACTCACGCTCATGACACAGCTCTCCCTTCTCCGTGGTGTGGGCACAGCAGTGGGATTCAGGCATGACTCTGCTCAGAAACGTGAGATTTCAGGTTTTTGGGGTCAAATCTTTCCCCATCAGGAGATGAGACACCTGCAGTGTGTGTCTGGCAGAGGTTTGGGGCCACATGGGCAGTGTGGTTATGGGCACATCCAAAGGTGGTTTGGAGGGAAGCCTGAAGCTTGTCCCAGCTGTGTCTTGGGACACTGTCCATCCAGGGCCAGCCTCGGGGGTTGTCTGCAACCAAAACGTAGCAGGGCCATCAGCTCTCCTTCTTTTTGAGGGTAACACTGGCCTGGGAAGAAGCATCCCCTGATCCGTGCACAGACCCAGTGGGCTGGGGCTCTCCCTCTAATCACCACACAAGTTCTGGTGTTAATCAGGCTAATTGATGCCAGGGTGGATGAGCTGCAGGCCCGAGGGGCTGTGGGGTGGGTGGAGGGCTGAGTGTGCTGCAGGAAGTGTGGCTGATATCTGCCCTTGGGCACTATCTTTGTCACACTCACAGTTTCCCATGCTGGTTTTGGGCGATAGGGCTGGAGCAAAGCAGAGGGGAAACACCCCAAATCCCATCCTGGGGGCTCTGGTATGTGTGATCCCCCCTCATTTATGAGTCAGGCTGGACCCTGCACCTCTCCCCTGCAGCTGGAGCCTGCATGGCCTCTGCTCCTTTGGGGAAGCCCTCTGGCTTGGCTCTACCCCACACTGGTGCCAAGGGATGAATCCTTGGGATGTAAAACTGCTTCTGCCCCTCCAGTTGTGTTTTGCCCCCCATAATCACCCCGGGGTGTGGTGATGCCCTGTGGGAGGGCTGTGCCTGGTGCTGGGGTTTCCCACTGGAGAAGATTCATCTCCTGGTGATTCATCTCCCCTTCTGCGGGAGCTGGAGCCGTTTTGGAAGCGTGCATCCCAGCTGCCCACAGCTGCAGTTGGTGCTTTCCAGGGATGTGGGGTCAGGATTGGCCTCCTCCCCCTCCTCCATTGTCTGCCGCCTCATTTGTCAGTAATCAAAATCAGTGTTCTGAATCTGCACTGTGGGGTGGGGAGGGAAGGCTTTTCCGAGCCCCTGGGCCAGGGCTGGGTGCCAGAAGGGGAGCAGGACCGGGAGCACGGCCACAGCCTGGGCCTTGTGGCGCTGGCTGCTCCCCCAGCTGAAGGGGAAACTGAGGCACGAGCTGCTCTCACCGCTGATATGGTGGGAAGTCAGAGCCAGCCACCTTAAGTGTGGTTTTTCTTTACCATTTGTTTATTTTCTGGCCTGTTCCCAAGGCAAGGGAGCCTTGGGAAGAGCTCTCTTTTGCAAGCCGAGGGTCTTTCGTAAGAGGAGGGCCGGGGAAGTTTTGCAAGCGCAGAGAACCTGCACGTGCCTTCTGAAACTGAGCCTGACCTCGGGGCCTGCTGGCTGCTCCTGTCACTGCCTCCTTCCCCTTTCTGCCTGCAAGGAGAGGCTGAGATGTCACTCGAGCTGGCCTGGAGGCAGGAAGGGACAACCCTGCCCTGAGTTTGCTCGGGCGTGGGCAGGGAGGTGAATCACTCCCACAGGGAGCACCAGCACGGGGAGCTGGGACATGGCGGGGTGGTGAATTCAAAACCATCTTTAGGCATCTCCTGGCACCCTGAGGGAGCTCTGTGCTGCTGAGCTGGGCAGGGAGGTGTGATGGATGCCACGGTGCTGCTGAGCCAGCCAAGGAATCTCCCTGTGCCCCATGCCCACAGAACCTCTGAGCCCACTGGGGATGTGTCTGGAGCTGTGTTTGGATGTAATCTGAATTTCAGAGCAGCAGGATCTGGCTGTGTCCACCGACCTGCAGCAAACCTGCACCTTGTGGGTGCTGCTTGGTGTGAGGCTGGTTCCTGCACAGAATTCCCTGTCCCACATCCCATCCTCCTCCCCTCGGCGTGTGGCACTGGGGAGCTGAGTGCTCTGGAAGGACTCAGTTGCCTAATAGGAAGGGGTGGGGGTGGGCGTGGGTGTGATAAATACACGCAGATAATTTTACTTCATGGTAAGTCAATAAATTACTAAAGAGCCTTTGATTGTGCTCTCAGTGGTGCATGTTGATTCAAAAACCTAAGACATTTAGCCTCAATTATGTCTATTTGTGTGTCTTTCCTGCCTGGCTTCTCTGCAGAGCAGGGGAAATAACCCTGCCTTGTCTGCGTTCCCACACCTCTCCCGCCTCGGCCACGCTCCAGATTTCACTCCTGTCCTGATAACCCTTCCAGCAGCGAGTGGGAGAGGACCAGCTCTTGGCACGAACCCCCTGCAGCTCTCTGTGCCTGACCAAAAGGACTTGGAGCAAACTCTCCCTGGATGTGGCCAGCCCTGAGGGTGCCAGCTGAGGCAGAGGGATGGTTTGAGGCCGGCCAGGATTGTGGTTTCCCCCTTCCCCCCTCTGGCACGGTGCTGGGATGATGCAAAACCATCCACAGGAGTGCAAACCGTGCGTGTGGGGACACCCTGGCCCTACAAGGGTTTCCTTTCAGCATTTCCAGCCCGATCAGCCCCGCAGGCCCTGGCACGGCCGTGCTCTCCTCGTGTGCTGGGAGCGAGCCCCCGCGGGGCAGCCCCGCCGTGATGCTGGGACCACACAGCTCCCTTAAGCTGCTGAGAATTCAGCTTTACAGAGGAGCTGGCACCCGCGCTGCCACCGCTGCTGCCTGGGCCGGGTGGCTCGGCTGGGGACGTGTCGCCACGCGAGGGAACAGCTCGCTGTCAAAGGAGAGAGGGGCTGAGCCAGGGATCAGCTCTGCTCCGCTCCAGGGCCATGTGTGCCGGCTCCTGAGTGCCACAGGGCACTGCAGGGCTGCAGGGACTGGCACTTCTGCTGTTCCCGAGTCGGGAATGCCCAGTCAGCCTGCGGGGCGCGAGTTCACGGTCAAAGCCCCTCTTTGCGACGGATGGCGGGAGCTGTCAGGGCCCTGTGTTACAAACGAGCTCATTCCAATGGGAAGACGCTGGTTTCCTTCTGGGAAATCTCAGCAGAGGGTCATTAATCACCGGGCAGGGCAGCTCTGTGCGGCCCGCGCTGGGATGTGGGTCCAGCACCCCGCGCTGCTGGTGGATGCGCCCCGGAGCCTCCACGGATCGCTGCGGGCCAGCTGGGCAGGCTGGTGCTGCTCCCCGGGCGTGCAGCAGGCGCTGGGATGGCTCTGGAAAGCGGAGGGCACCGCTCCTGCTCCTGGCCTGCCTACATGTTTGCGCATGCAAATTTGACAGTGGCTTTTCAAGTGCAAATCTCCCGTGAAAACAAAAGGCAGTCCCGAAACTGGAGCGGAGGGGGCATTGAATGGAGCTGTTCTTGCAACATCTCCCCAGATCCTGCTTCCCGTGCCCTGCACTGCTGAGGTGCACCCAGCACCTTGCTCTTGCAGCTCTGCCACCTATTTTTAGCTTGCAGGGAGGAAGTACAATTACCCCGCGGGAACACCCACCCTCAACAGACACTTCTGCTCGGCTGAGCCGACACACGGCTGAGCGTGCCCGGCTGCTCGGGGCTCTGCTTCAGCGGAGGTTGGTGCCTGATGGGATCAGACAGGGAAAGGGAACAGCACGGGGATGTGGCAGGGACACGCAGTGCTCACACCGAGGGTCTGGCCCCCTCCAGTCCCAGCCTGCGGGCAGGGAGGGACAGAGCTGCTGGGGTGCAGGTGTTTGCATCAGGAGGTAAAGTGGGATAATCCCCGAACGCTCCCAAGGTCCCGCCTGGCTTCTTCAAAATTCCTCGCTGCCATGGTGCTTTCCCAGGCAGGGCGTGAAGCTCCTGGGAAGGCAGCCCCCATCCATGGGCACTGCTGGCCAGGCTCTGCCAGGACGAGGACATCCAGGGAGCTGGGTCACCACCCCTGGAGCCCCCACCATGCAAAGTGTCCCCACTCCGCACGTTTTGGAAGAAATTCTGCTCTCTTGAAAAAATTTTGCATCTCTGTACAATTCTATGCCACTGTTGTAAACGTTCTGACCCGCCTTCTTACCAAATTAACCTAAATCCTTTCTATTTTTCAACATTAATGGAATCCTCTCGAGTCCTGCTGATATGCATTAAAATATATTTATTGGTTAATTTGAATTCCAGCATTTCGTACCTCATTTCCCAGTACTCCTGCTATATCTGAACAGCTTGGAGCTTTGGCATTAAAAACTTACAAATTAAGATAAATAATAAATGGATGCCTCTGGAAGCTCCCCATCTGGCTCCTCAGTGTGGGAGACACATCAGCAGGACAGGAGGAGGGCACAGAGGGTGACACAGGGCTGTGGCAGCGTCCCCAGCCGGGAGCGTGGCCCCAGCCTGGGGCTCCGCGCACCGCAGCCAGTGAGTCACTAGCCAGGGCTATTTTTACCCCCTGGGGCAGCCTGGCCGGGTCATTCCCGGTTCCTAATTGCTGTGATCAGACCTTCATAAATCTCACCCGAAAGAGGAAGTCTGGGAAATCGAAATCTGCCGCTGCGAGCGAGGCGGGCTGGGCTGGGCTGGGCTGGGCTGGGCAGGCACAGCTCGGGGGGTGCTGTGGCCGGAGGAGGTGAGGACAGAGAGCCCCGACCTGTGACCTGCTGCCCTTCACACCTTGCATTGCAGAGCTCCCCACAGGGATGTTTTGGCTGACATTTAACCACCGGAACAGACTTCTTCCACCTCCTCTTCTGTTCCCAGCCTCTCCCTGCTTCCCTCAGCGCTCCCAAACTCCTGGAGCAGCCAAGATGAGCCGAGCCAAGCTGAGCCAAGCCAGTGTAGGGGAGCAGTGCTGGATGGGAAAAGCCAATCCCTGATCTCTTGCCCAAAAGTCACACCACGCCCAAGCGTCTGAAAAAGCTTCATTGAACAGTTTGTTGGCTATTTTTGTCAGTGCCTCTGCCCTTCCTGGCCGGGGCTGAGACCAGAAACAGCAACACCACGGTGGGGAGGATGAGATGACCACGTCCAGGGCATGGACAGAGGAGAAGGGCTGGGAGATCCTCCCAGCAGGGTGCTGGAGGTGTTTGCACCATTGGGCCTTGCTGCTCTGGATTTTCTGGGCTGGGTGATGGCTGGAGCCCACGGGAGGGTCGTGCTGGGGTTTGGCAGTGGGCTGCGGGCTGAAATAAGCAGCAGAGACAAGCAGAGCACAGAAACATTGCCATCTGCTGACACGTCCGGCGCGCTCGCTGGCCCCGGCCGTGCCGCTGGCTGCGGCGGGATGCAGGAAGCATCAGCTCCGCAGGATGGGGGCTGAGCCCTCGCCGGGATGATGTCCCCTGTGGCAGCAGGGCAGGAGCACGGCAGGATGGCCCTGCCAGGCACAGCTGTGGCAGGAGCAGGTGTTTGGCACGTCAGCTCGAGGCCGTGGCGATGGAGGCCGAGCTCCGAGCTCGGTGCTGCGGGTGCTGTCTCCGCTGAGCATCCGGGAGATGCTGGAGGTCTCTCTGCTCATCCCCAAAGGGTTAATGAACCTTCCCCCTGCTGTGAGGAGCCACTTCAAAGCGTGGGGCAGCACCCAGCACGGCAGCCTGGTGCAGACAGAGAGGGCAAGTCCGGGTAATTGCAGCCTCTGATGCAAGCGCTGCAAAGGATTTGGGAAAACCAGCACTTGGCTGCCAAAAGGAGTTTGGATTCCCCTCAGCCTGTTCCCCCCTGAGCTTCCCCCGGTGCCCTCCAGCTACAGAGCTTGGAGATGCTGTCTTGGACTGGGTTTGCTTTGTTTCAAGTTCCCTGGGAATCTGGCACTGGTGTTTCTCAGAGGAAGGGTGCCTCAGCTTCCCAAGCACCGGGGCTTTGCCACGGAGGGCAGAGAGCTGGGAGCTCCCCCTGCTCTGGCCTGGCTCTGCAAACACCATCCTGAGAGTGGAGATGCAAACCCACCGTTCCAAGGGGCCCAGCCACCAGCCCTGCACCCACAGATCCCTCCTTGCATGGCTCTGGCATCTCCATGCCCAGCACTGGCAGCAGCAGGGCAGGGGAAGCCGCTGCCAGGGGGATTTGCTGCCCCCACCCCGGGGATGCAAACAGCCAGCACAGGCAGGAGAGGGGGAGGCTGGTGCAGCTCCCAGTTCTTGCAGAAGGACACACAGACACGGGCAGATGTGCAGGGATGTCTCTGGCCAGCCCGTGGGACACCTGTCCCACAGCTGGACTCAGCCTTGGGGGGGACAGTGTCACATGAGCTCCCAGTGGCTCATCCCCCCAAGCTCTGGCCCAAGAGATGAATTCTGGTACAGAGGGGCCAGAGCAGCTGCTCTGAGCTCAGAGCAACCTTGGGTGGGTGCAGCATCCCAGGGCCATGGCCTGGACTCTCCTCTGGCCAAGCTCATTTCCCTTTCTCAGCCTGGCAGCAAAGGCAGTGTTTCACTCTTGTGTCAACATTTGGAAGAAAAGGGGGGGAAATAATCATTTCTGTCAAACCCTGGGAATGTGGATGCCCCGAAAACAAACAGAAGCTCTGTTTCTTCAGTGAAAGGCCGTTGTAAATCTGGTTGGCTGCCAAAAAGTGATAAAAATGATTGCTGTTCCGGCACTAGAGAAGAGTTTTGTTGGAAATGTCACCCCCCACGCACCCTCCCCCCAAATCTCAGTTTTATGAAAACACCATTTTTTATCAGTAGCCTGGCAGACAGATGCTTGGCCTGGGCCCCCACTGGAGGCCAGATGCACCCAAATTGCCATTCCTGCTTTGTGTCATTTGCTGATTGACAGCTGTCAGTCACCACTCTGTCACCTCTGCTTTCCAGGGGTTAATCATGCTCTGGAGACCAGCTTTCCTCCTGTCCTGGGCTCCCTGGTGCTGTCAGGGCAGGCATTCCCCAGGTAAGGATCACCATTCCCAGGTCCCACTCCCCACCTTGCAGTGTCCAGCATGGGGAATGTGGGATGGGCCAAGGGGCAGTGCCAAGGGAATGGGCCACAGGAGCTGTGGCTCTGCCAGGATGAGCCATGGCCAGTGACTGGGAGAAAGCCCCTCTCCCTGGCCAGTGCAGCACCTGCCTGCCTGGCACAGTCCCTGGCTGAGTGTGCAGGGGGAGGATGCTCCCTGTCCACACTCCTGCTTTTCAGAGGGCACAGGGAGGAAGGGTTGTGTCATCCGAGCTGTGAGCTGGACCTGTCAGGGCTGATCCCTTGTTTATTTAGGAACGGTGGCAGCTTTCCAGCCAGTTGTTTTCCTGGTGTAACATTCAACTCCCAACCTTTTGTTCCAAGGCATTGGCACCTCAGCCCCAGCCCCCTTTCAGCTGGGCCAGCATCGAGCTCTGCTCGGGGAGCAGGGCAGGGACAATCCATGAGGGCAGCTCTCAGTGTCCCCTCAGCTCTCAGTGTCCCCTCTGCTCGTCCTGGCACAGCTGGTTGGGACTTTCCAGATGTGCCCATATCAGGTGCTGCCTGATGGGTGCCCCCAGCCCGGGCCAGTGCAGCAGTGACAGGGACAGGGGGGACATTCCAAGCCCTCCAGCCCCAGCAGCATCACTGACACAGGGGTGTGGACAGGCTGATACAATCCTGCTCATGCAGATCAGTTCCCTGAAAATCACTGGTTCAAAGGCTGGATATAAACACTTCCTGTGCTCCAGCCCCACGGCAGGTCTTTGCAGGATCATAATCCTCACAGAAACATTTTGGACCTGCAAGGAAACAGCCCAGGGGCTGGAGAGGGACCAGAGCGGGGTTGAAACGTGGCTGTGCAGGTGTTTGAGGGCGGTGTGAGGGACTGGGCTTTGAACCCCCCAACTCATCCTCCTCTCACACCTGCACAGAGGAGCCGGGATTCCTTAGGGGAAAAGAGGAGCGAGCTGTGCTGAGTGGCTGGGGTGAGCTCATGGCCACGAGCAGCACACGGCAGCGCCTGCGGGAGCCCAGCTCTGCTGCCGCGGGACCTGCCCGGGCACAGCCGCTCCCCCGGCTGCTGCTCGGGAGGATGAGGATCCCACGGTGCGGAGCCTCCTCCTCCGCGGGGAGCGGCCGAGGGGAGCCGGCAGGTGGAGCGCCCGGGGCCACAATTCCGGATCAAAAAACCACACGCGTCCCGGCTCCGATAAGGAGGCGAGAGCGAACCCCCGGGTGCCGTCGGAAACGCGGCGTTTACTGAGAGCGCCCCGGGCAAAAAAAGCCCGTGCCCGGCTTCCAAGGTGCGTGGTGGTTGTTTTTTGCACACTCAGACATAAATTAATTGATGGAACACCCAGTTATCCAGGTTGATTTGTCTCCTTCTTTTCTGGAGCGTCCACAGGTGGTGCGGGAGGATTGCCGGGGGCACTGCTGGGTGGGGAGTGCCTTTGCAAAAGCTCTCCTTGCCCGGAGCAGCCGCTCTGGACACTCATTTTGAAGCAGATTGGGTCTTTTTAGTTCAGTTCTGTGGCTAAGCCTCATCTTTATTCAGGAAAAACCTCCCTTTTAGCAGTTGCAGCCTCACCTCGGGAAGGCACGGAGGTCTGGGAAGGAGCAGACTCCCTCCTCCAGCTTCACCTGCTCCTGACCCACGTCCTTGTGGAAGCACCGACAAGATGCTGCAGGAGGGTCAGGAGTGCATCCTTTTAGCATCTCCCCCTTCCTGAATTTCATGTGCTGATGATCAGGCAGGTAACAGAGAGCAGCAGTGTGGCTGATTTTGGAGGGCCTGGGAGCTGGTAAAATGGGATTGCTGGAAGCGTGGCCCAAATCCTGCTGTTTCACACCAGCCCTGCCTGCCCCACAGCAGGCAAGCTCCTGCACAAGGCAGGACTCCCAGCTGCATCCCAGAGCAGGTCCCTGAGCTGGATCCACGGTGGGAACCTGAGAGCAGGGAGCCAGGGTGAGCTGAGCTCCTTTGGCCTTTATTCTAATGATAATCAGGCTGAATTCCTCTGCTCGACCCTAAGGGATGCAGGCAGGGAGCTTTCCCAGAGAGCTGAGCTTGCTTTTTGTGGCTTCCCTGATCCAGAGGGATCCAGAGGGGCACAGGGCCTTCCTGGGGATGTGTCCTGAAGCTCCTGCCCACATCAGACCCCTGCATGGAGGGAGCAGCCCTGGAGCACACGGTGGCTCCAGGTCTGCAGCAGGAGATGGTTTATGCCCAGACATGTCCCACAGCCTGCTAGGAGAGAGCTGTGCTCCCTGCACTGCTTTCCTTCCTCCCAGTGCTACCAAGGGAGCACTGGTGGAAGGAGAGGGAGGCCATGACCTAGGACACCTTGAGAAGAGTCTGGTCCTTCCCAAGCAGTGAGGAGAATTCACTCCCTCAGCCAGTGCTGCCTTAAATGCAAACTGCCAAAACAAGGGGGGAGTGAGACCCTCTGATCCCCACAGCTTTGGGAGCTGAGGGGAGAGGGCTTTTCACTGCCTGCTTGAGAAGCAGCAAGTTCTCTCTGATGCTTCTTTAGCCAGAACTCTCCCCTGCAGCCAACCCTGGAGCTGGTTGCACCATGGGCAGGGAGGTGGCAGCTCCTGGGAATCCCTGTCCTTGGAGATGGATGGACAGCCATGGCAGGCACCCAGGGGATCCCTGTCCTTGGGGATGGATGGACATCCATGGCAGGAACCCAGGGGATCCCAGTACTTGGAGATGGATGGACAGCCATGGCAGGAACCCAGGGGATCCCTGTCCTTGGGGATGGATGGACATCCATGGCAGGAACCCAGGGGATCCCTGTCCTTGGGGATGGATGGACACTCATGGGGGACTTGTGCTTTTAGTGTTTTGCTTGTTTTACTTTCCAACTCACTGGTTTTGAGGCTCCATCCAACCAGCCTGGGGGACGCTGGTGTGAAGAGGGCACGGGGACAGGGCTGCTGTGCAAGGCCTCAGTGGGTGCCTGCACCCAGCTGTGGGTGCCCAGGTGAGGAGCTGGGGTGCAGCCCAGCCCTTGGCGTGTCCCTGGGTGCCCGTGGGCAGCACAGTGCCCAACACGTGCGTGCAAGCCCGAGCCCAGGAACCTGCCACGTGGAGGGGATGGAGGAACCCAAAAATCCCAACTTCACCATAAAAATATCAATCATCTCCAAACATCCGTGCGATGCTGATCCTTCCCTCCCTGCCTGGTATTTTCTCACGCTCTGAAGCTGGCAGCAGACACTGGGAAGCAGTGTTGGAACTTGTCCTGCCGTCCCATCAAGGCAGTTTATCTCCAGCATCGAGCCCTAGAGCTGGAAGAGCTGCAAGTAGGGGCAAGGCACGCTCCTGCTTGCTGCTTCCATTGCGTCACTGGGACACGGCTGAGCCAGCGCCCCGGGGCCAGATCCCACACACACCACCCTGCCTGCTCCTGCAGAGCACAGTCCTGAGTGACTGACAGGAGTCAGGGACCCTGGTGACACCCCTGAGCACCACCAGGATCCCTGAGCATCACCCTGCCCTCCCAACAGCCTGCAAGGAAGCAGAGTGTGTGCCCCCACGGCTCACCCAAAAGTCACGGTGTCAAGAGCTGCACGCTCAGGGCTGGCCCAGGTGTGACCCTGGAGGTGTCACAGGGATCCCTGCCCTGCCCTCCCAACAGCCTGCAAGGAAGCAGAGTGTGTGCCCCCACGGCTCACCCAAAAGTCACGGTGTCAAGAGCTGCACGCTCAGGGCTGGCCCAGGTGTGACCCTGGAGGTGTCACAGGGATGGGGACACTTTGGGAGCCACCTTTGGAGCAGAGCACGGCCCAGGCTGGCTGCTCTGCTGGGCTGGTGGCACAGGAGGGAATGGTGGCCGGGATGCTGGGATGATGAGGCACCTGCCTCAGTGTGGGACCTGCTCGGAGCCAGCCCGGGTAATTAACGCAATTACAATTACGAGGCAGGCTGCTCCTCGCCCCTCCCTTGCCTGCTCCTCCGTGAACCAATGGATTTGAAAACCCAGCCACCCTTCTCCAGCCCCAGGTGCCCATGGCTTCCACCACAAATCCTGAGATCCCTCCTCTGAGCCCTGCCAAGTGCTGTGTGCCAGCAGCTGTCCCCTGCCTGGGCCAGGTGGCACCAGCATTTTGGAGATGACAGCGTGGTGCTCAGTGTCACCAGGGCCACAAGACCTAAGAATCTGACCCTGCCTACCTCTGGTTATGCCCAAGCCAAGGAGATGTCCCATCCCTCAGTTTCCAAGGAAGTTTGTGACCCCACCCTGGGAGCTTCAGGTCAGGCCAAGTGCCTGCCAGATGGATCCCCCTTTTCACAGAGAACCTGGCCCTGGGCACTGCCCACAACATTCTTTAATCAACAGGGAGCAAAAAGAGCTCAGCAAAGCTTTGTGTCACACTGCAGCAATTCCTGGCAGAGCTGCAGAGCCACGGGCACCGTGGGGGGATGGCAGAGCTGCCCCGAGCCCGTGGGACTGCTGTGCCACGCTGCAGAGGGCTGGCATGGCTGGGGCAGGGGCTCAGAGGGGGCTCAGGGCATCGGGCAGCCCCGGGAGCGGCCGAGCCCAGGCAGGAAACGCGCCTGGTTTCCTCTGAGCTCGTCACTCGGATGGTTTCTCGTGTGTGGGCGCTCTGCTGTCTAGCAAGGCTGAGCTCCCCACGCAGTGTCTCTGAGGTGACACCAGCAGTGACACCCAGAGTGCCTCTCTGACCTCGTATTCCACCGCCTACGTGCACGAAGCTGGCAGCAAACAGCTCTGAGATCCTCTCTGCGGGGTCAGGGCAGCTGGGTTTGGCCCCTCACTCTCCTGCACAGGCAGAGCGGTTTGGGCATGGGGAGGGGGTGGTTTGGGGGCTGCTGAGAGGCAGAGGGGGCCCTGAGGGCAGGAGGAAGCTACTTTGGCTTCTGCAGAACCCACATGGCCAGAGGAAGCTTCTCCTCACAAAGCCAAGCATTAAAATGTGTTATTTTATTAATAAAAAAGCTGGCACCCCCCCTTCAGGGAGTGGTGCAAGGTGAGGAGCTGCTGTGAAATGAGAAGCCCCAGCAGGCTGGCACTGAAAGAGTTAAAAACAAACACTCAGAATATTTGGCTTTGGCCAGCCTAGGAGTTGTTTTTCTGACAGAAAAAGATGGTTTTATTTCAAAATTACCAGAACTCTCTTGCTCCCCCGGGCTTGGCTATCCCAATGGGTTTGCTCTGGGGCAGGTTTTCCCACCCTTGGAAAAAACTGAGCCTTTAAAAACAAAACCCTCTAAGCAGTAAAAAATAAAAAATAGTAAAAAAAAAAGGCAAAGTTGCAAACGTTTGTTGATTCCATTGATTTCCCAGTTTGGTCATTTCCCAGCTCTCCCTGGTGGAAGTGAGTGAGATTCCAGATTCCAGCAGAGCTGGCTCAGGGCTGCCCCATCCCAACATCCTCAGCCGTGTCAGCCACCTCAGCCCTGGACATGGGGAGCTGCGGTTTGATGGGCAGGAAGAAGGAAAAAAAAAAAATAAAACAAACCAAGCCGAACCGGGCTGTTTTGATGGCAAGAACCCAAATGTCCCTCTGCACCCTGACCTTCATTGTGTGGGGAAGGAGGGAGCGACTGGGAAAACGTGATAAGGATTGCCCGGGGGTGACAGTGACCGGGGCTGGAGCCACACGTGCCAGCACATGCAGCGAGTCTGTCCCTGCTCAGCAGCAGGGGAATGTGGAGTTCTGGAGTTCTGGGATGGCACAGGGGCTGGAGGAGAGGGGCTCTGGCTGGCCAGAAGGAGCCAGAAGGAATCACGGTGCCCAAGGGAAACAGAAGAGGCAGCACTGGGAGAGCTGAGGGGGAAGAGGCTGCTCCAGGGAGAGGCTGCAGGGGCTCTTCCCTGTCCCCAAACTGGGGGTTCAGGATGGGAAATCATTCCCTGGGGGCTTCTCTCACCTGGGATGCTCATCCACAGGAGGCAGTGCTGCTTTGGAGGCAGGGAGTGGGAGGACAGGAGTCCTTGTCCCCCCAGGGCTGGGGGAGGATGTGCTGTGCCACCCCCTGCTCCAGCAGCAATTAGGGCCAACCTTTAACCGTGTTAATTTGATCGGGCTGAAGGAACTGTTTACATTCACCTTCCCCTGTGTTTGGTTTGTGATAGCAGCAGAGCAGGAGGTGATGCTCAGCAGATTTTGGGGGGTTTCCTATGGGAAAAGCAGTGATAGAGCCTTGGCAGGCACCCAACCAGCTCCTTCCCCCGATTTTTTAAAATTTATGTTTAGCTTTTACCTCATCTCAAATAAAAAGAGTGATTTAAAACCCTTTGCAATAAAACAATTCAAACAGAAGCCGGTCTGCAGCGCTGTTTAATGGGGAAGAAGGTTCTCGTTATTTGCTTAATTACAGGTTTTTGTTTGTCGAGTACTTGTGGGTGAATTGTTTGCAAATAACAGCTGAGTTTATTCATGCTCAGAGCCCTGAGCCCTGAGATTAGAGCTGGGAGCCAGGAGCTGGAGGGTGCTCAGGGCTGTGGGTGACCCCTGGGAAGTCCCAGAGGGGCTCGAGGGACCTGGGATCATGTGCTGGGTCCTTGGAGGAGCTGCAGGGCTGTGATGCCGTTCTGCTGGAGCTGCCTGCCTTACACAATGTGGTTTTAATCACGTGCAGTTTATCCTTTTATAATTTGCAGATAAGGATTAACTGCTTTATGGAGTCCCTGTAAAACACAGCCCATGAATGGGAGTGAGCTGAGGTTGCCTGGGCTTTGGAGCCCTGGATTCAGCCTGTCAGGCCAGGCCACGGGCTGCCAGGTGTTCCCTGCCCTCCTCCTGTGTGTCTGCAGGAGATAACTCCTCTCCTCAGGGCTTCTTCCCTGGGTTATGGTGCAGATAAGGGAGTTTTGGGGTGTTGGAAGGAGAAGTGGCTGCCAGGTGATGCCATGCTGAGAACAGGTGTGCTCAGACTTGGGATGGACACGGGATCTGTGTGAGCTCAGCTGGTCTCAGCCAGTTTTGGGGCCATCCTACTGCTATGATGTCCCAGCTCTGGAGCCTGGGGGTCTCCTGAGAGCTTCCAGACTGATGGAAATGGCAGCTGCCCTGAGCACAGGGAACAGGGAAGTGACATCGGGCAGGGAGATGCAGCCCCAGCCAGGAAAAACAAAGAGCAGGACACAAACACATCCCTGCACCCACCCACCTGCCTCCCCAAGGGCTGCACAGAGCAAAGCCCAGAAGGGAAACTGCTCCCAAAGTGAAGAAATCCCAAAGTCTGCAGCCTGCACGGCGGGGAAGAGGCACAAAAAAAAAATTGTGACCGTGCTGAAACGGCGATGGAGGCTGCAGGAATCATCCCACGAGGAGCCCACCGAGGGCAGCAGCCACTTCTCTGTGCCTGCAGCTCACTGGGGGCGAGGGGCAGGAGGCAGGGCACGGCTGCAGGTGTCGGGGGGGGTCGGAGGGGCCCGGCTGGCTCGGGGCTGACTCAGGGCAGAGCCACGCAGCTCCGGAGCCGCGCTCGCCCCAGCCTGCGCTCGCCCATTGCGCTGGGGGTGATGCGGAGCCGGCACGGAGCCACGGCGATGCCGAGCCATGATCTGGAGTGTGGGAAAAGCGCAATCGCTGCGAACAATCACAGGCAAAGCCGGCAGCAGCACGCAGCGAGCCAGCGAGGAATTTGGAGACGCATTCCAGCGGGAATGACAGAGGAGGGGCTGGGAGCTGGGCCGGGAGCGCAAAAAAAAACATGCTGCGATTTGTTTTGGTTTTTTCTCCCTCTCTGCGGAGCTGTCCCGCCCCGCCTGGCTTTCGAGCAAAGCGCTGGGTGCTGCAGGCGGGGGCACGGAGGGAGCCGGGACACGGCGAGCCCTGCGTGGGGACGGGGACAAGGCGCTGCCCTGCTGGCACCGGGGACAAGGCCAGCTCTGCTGTCCCCTCTCAGCCTCAGCCATGCTCCCTGTGACACGGGGACCCGGCTCCACCGGCCGCGTGTGGCCGGAGCCTTCTGCCTCCTGGCAATAGGTGGCCCATGTGCCAGGAGCCACCCACACGGCTCAGCGCCCATCTGCTGGCTGGCACCGGGCAGCTGCTCCCCATCCCCTGACTCAGTTTCCCCTGAAACAATGACAAGGCATCTCTGCATCTTGGAGAGTGGCAAGGCTTTGCCTTGGAGGGCACCAGCCTGGGGACAGGGATGTGTCCGTGTGTGCCTCACATGCAGGAGTGGCGGCGCTCGGGAGCCGTGGTGGCCACCAGACCGGTGTCACTGCTCAGCAGAGCATGTCCCCGAGGGGCTGCAGCACAGCCTCGCAGCTCCATCACTCCCAGCAGCTCCTCCCGGCTCTTCCTGAGCCACTTCTGTCTTTGCTTTGCACAATGGAGGAAAAGCAGAACGGAGCAGGGGGAGTGGATGCTGCCAGGGCCAGGGGCACAGGGTGACAGGGCCAGGGACACAGGTGACAGGGCCAGGGGCACAGGTGACAGGCAGCACAGCCCCCTGGCACCGCGGTGTGGCACAGGGCAAGGCACAGGGCAGGGCACGGAGGTTCTGGAAGCTGCTCAGGCTCCAGATAGGACCCGGGCTTGCGAGGATGGTTTTCTCTCGCCCACTGCCCTGCAGGGACACATTCAAGGCTGTGGCTGTCGCAGAGAGCCCTGGCGGTCACCAGCGGTGCTGCCGGTGTCCCCTGACCCTGGCGGACAGGGAAGGTGTGAGGCAGACCCTGAGGGCCGAGAGGGGGCAGGAATTTGGACTTCAACAGCTTCACGGCCACCTCCACATCCTCGGTGCCCATCTCCACCCCGCCCCAGCAGCATCACGCCCCCGCCTTGCAGGGGCCCCGGTGGGCAGAGGCTCCTCCGGGCACAAGAAGGGATAATTGGCGGCCGCCGCTGCCCTGGGCTGTGTTTCGCTCCTTGCTCCAGGCAGAGCAGCCGTCCGGGAGCTAAAAGCACTCAATTGTTCACTGATGCTTTTCTTTGAAGCCCTCATTCATCCTCCAAGGTCTGTATTGATCGGGGACTCCAGGAAAGCATCTGCCCTTCTCTGCCTTCATCAATGACTTTCCCACATTAATCCACCTCTTCCCTTGATAACCACACTAATTACTCTCAGCTAAGTTGACTCTGGCAGGGCACGGGAGGCTGGGAGGAGGAACCTGCTCCAGCCTGGCTGTGCCTGAAAGCTGCAGCTGTGAGCAGAGCCGGCCCCGGGGCTGGACGGAGCTGGCCCTGCTGGGAGTGTGAGCAGCACGGCATGGGGCTGGCCACGAGCTGGGGGTGTATGCTGCTGGGAGAGGGGTTTGCTTTCCGTTCCTGAGGCTTTTGTACCCGCCAGGGAGCCCCTGATGATGTTACAGGGATGATGATCCCGGTCTGTGCCGCAGTGGGATGCACACCCACCCTCCCTGCCCAGGCCTGGGGCTCCAGGGGCTTTCTCCATGTGCTGCAGGGGGTTTCAGACCACTACGGAGGTTCACACCTCGGCCCGGGGTGGTCTAGGCATGAGATGAGACCTTTTCCATGCCTCCCTCTGGGTTTCCTTGAGGGGGAACCAGAGGAACACAGTTCTTTGACCTCAGCCACGGTCAGGCTGAGCTGCAGCTCAGGAGCAGCCCCGTGGGAAGGAGCTGGATAGAGGGAATCCCACATCCAGTGGAGAAATGATTCCCAATATCCAACCTAAACCTCCTCTGGTGCAACTTGAGGTCCTCCCAGCAGGAATGGTGCTGTAAGGGGAGGCTGCAGTAAGCAGAGAGAGAAAAGCCTCCTGCATGGCCCTGGTGGCTCCCACTGGTGCCTGTGGGGACACGGGTGGCAGGGGGACATGGGGGCTCTGCTGGGCCCCCAAGGGGGGACAGGACACCCCGGGCTGGCCCCCAGCGTGTCCCTGCAGCCATTCCCGAGGTGGAGCCGCCATCTAGTGACACAGGGATGGGCTTCCCCAACGGGTCCCCAGGGCAGGGGTGGCCCCTGTCCCTGTCCCTGTCCCCGTCCCCACCATCCCCAGCTCCTCAGGGCTGGGGGGACAAAGCCAGAGCCAGGTGAAGAAGCAGGATTGGGGTTCCTTCTCCTCACTCTTTTGGGGTGAGGCAGTGCATAAGCCCCCAAGTGCAAAACAGCGTTGGGTTAGTAATTTATTTAATAACAGAACCATTAAGGTTGGAAAGCCCTCAAGGATCATGGGTAACCCAGCACCAACCTGTTCACCACGTCCCCAACATCCCACACGCCTTTTGGACCCTTCCTACGCCGCCTGTCCCCCCTGGACACCACCCTAGTGCAGCAGGGAGATCCCCACCCTTTGGGTGCCCACCACGGGGGGCTCACCCCTGGCCCCTGAGCCACTGGCAGTGCCAACCAAACCTTGCCTGCCCCCTCCCATGGCAGTCTGAAGCCTCCCCACCTCGAGCTGCTCCTTCAGCACACTCAGGCCCATCATCATATCTTTAAACCCCCCACACCGTCCTCTTTCTGCCTCAAAAGCCGAACAAAGGCAGTGGCCGTCCCGGCTCTTGTCCCTCTTCCATTTTCCTCCCGCTGGCTGCCGAGAAAAGGGATTCAGCCGTGCCCACTGCTTGTGAAAAGCCCCCGCCTGCCTTGTGTTTTATGAAGGAAAATCTCCTTGGGAGAGCAGCCAAACGTTCCCAGCCTCCTGCTGGGTGTTTCAGACGGGGATGCGAGGGCACGGCGGCCCCCGGGCGTGGGGGGAGCCGGGGGGGACAGGGCTGGGCTCTGCAGAACCGCCCCCACACCGCCGAGGGACACCAGACCGGGAGGTCACCGCGGGGCTGGGGTGGCCGGACATGGCTCTGTCTCTGCTGCCTCGGGGGAGGGAGTTTTGCTATCGGGCTGGGGCTGCTGAGATGCCGGCACATCCCTCGGGACAGGATGTGGAAAGATGGGGCTGTGTGTGCTGTGCCCTGGGCACTGGCTGGGTGCTGGGTGCCATCCCTCTCCTCTCTGCAATTCCTCCATTATCCCCATCCTTTGCATCTCCTTTTCCTGTCTCTTTCCTGCCTCTCTTCCTCCCACACTCCCCCTCCCAGCCCTCTCCTGGACCACACATCCCCACGTGCTGGAGACCTTTCAGACCCAGCAGCTCTTTCAAAAGCATCCAAGAGCCCCCGGGGGCTCCAGCCCACCAAATCAAACTCAAATTTGCAGCTCATATGCAAACATGATGTGTGTGGAGGCCGAGGCTCTGCTGGCACACACGGCCAGTAAACAGAAACACATGGCTGAGCCTGGAAGGGCAGCAGCTTCGGCTCCGAGCTTTGGGGAGGGATTCGAACCACACTTGGGGAGGGATTCTAACCACACTTGGGGAGGGATTCGAACCACATTTGGGGAGGGATT
>VZRH01002470.1:22041-47828 GCA_013397555.1 Urocynchramus pylzowi
GGATTCTAACCACATTTGGGGAGGGATTCGAACCACATTTGGGGAGGAATTTTAGCCACATTTGGGGAGGGATTTGAACCAGCAGCACCCAAAGGGGGTGAGTCATGTCCCAGTGCAGCTCCAGGGGCACTGCCAGGCACAGTTCCCACGCCTGGGTCCGTGGCAAGGCTGTTCTGGAGGGCCCAGAGAGAGAATCTGGGGGGAACCAGAGGTTTCTGCTCTGCAGCTGAACTGAAAACCACAAGGGCAAAGTCAGACAGGCTCAGACCCAAAGGGAGAATCTCTGCCATGCTTCCTTTTCTGGTTCGTTGTGCAAATGCTGTGTTCCACATGAAATTAAAACCTTCCTTTCTTTCTTGGGGGCCGTTCAATAGCCTTTAAAGGCTTTTTCTCTTTCTTTTGAGGCTGGGAGCAATTTCTCAGGGAAAATGCTGCTCACCAGAAGCACGTTTCATATCTGATGATGATGAGACAAAAAACATTTAGCAGCTCAAGAATTAAACTTCTTATTGGCAGGCCTTGGTGCAAAGTATTTCCATGTTTTTATTGCATCCATCCTTCCTCCTCTTTCCCTGTGAAGCTGCTGCCTCAATTTGACCCACGCCAGCAGACAGCTTCACATGTTTTCCAACTTTGAACCTCTTATTTGTGAAACCAGAGAAACCTCTGCTCTTGCACAGCTCAGCTCCTGCTAGCGTGGCTCTCCCACTCCACCTTCCTGTCGCCTGGAGCTGCTGCTACTCCTTGCTTTAGATATTTTCTCATCTAAATGTTTCCTGACATGTGTTTTTGAGTCTTAAAAAAATGTAAATAATAATAATAAAAAAGCCTCTGCCCCTCCAGTGCTGTCCCTGCTGCATCCCAGATGCTGTGGTGTGTCCCCCCGAGGTGGGGACATTCCCTGGAGAGCCTGTGCTGTCCAGCAGTGGGATATATGGATTTTTTTGCACATGAGCACTCCACCTTTCCAGAATTTTCACCTCTCTGAAGCAGACAGGGGTGAAGGAGGGAAAACCTCTGAGCAGGAGCTGTCCCTTTCCTCCCTGCTGCCTGTCCCTTTGGACAGCAGTGAGGGTGCAGCCCCCAGCCCCGGCATTCCCTCTCCTTGGGCTTTCCTGCCTGGAAAATCCTGGTGACCCCTTGAGGGAAGGCACCGGGGGCTGGAGAGGGGGGATCCCCACCAGGGAGATCGTGGATGCCTTTCCAAGTGCAGGAACAGCCACAGTGGGGTGTGCTTCCCCTTCCTAAGCAAGGACAGGCAGCTCCCGCTCCTCCCAAGGAACCACTCGGGTGTTTCTCCCCTTCCCGACTCTTGGCTTTGCTTCCTCCTCCTCCTCGCCTCGTGGTCTATATTTAGTCCCAAACCCTTCTGCACAGCTCCCGAGGAGTGCCAGCCCTGGCAGGCTCAGGGCTGGGTTGTCTTTGGGGCAGGGAATGAATAACCAATAATGATAATTTTCCTGCCACGCTGGGGGCTTCCTTACAGCTCTGCCTCCAAACAGGATTTAGCCGGAGCTGTGGATGAGAAAGGTGCAAGGAAAACCTCCCAGGGACGCCAGAGGAGGGCAGAAGGAGGCAGAGGGACAGAGCATCGCTCCTGTGCTCAGCCTGTGTGTCCCAGCTCTGTGTCTGAGCTCGGGCCTGGCCTGGTGGCTCTGGCTGTCACACCCTCACAGCCACTGGCCCCGAGGCTCTCTGGGGTAGCCAGGCTCTGCCCAGCCCCCCGCTTCCAGGGATGCCTTTGGGGAAGGGTTTCCCACCGAAGGAAATGAGATAAGGGGTGGCTCCCTCTCCCCTCCACATCAAAGCCCCGGGTTTATCACCAGGTCCTGCCTGGCTCTGGGGCTCCTCTCAGCCCGGCTGGGAGGGCACGGGGGCAGCTCTGCCTCTCTCGGTGACTTGGCCAAAATCTGGGCTCTGAGCAGCCCTGTCAGAATTCCTCTGCCCCTCAGGCCTCCCTGAGGGGCCCTGAGGTGAGGGGGGCAGCAGGGAACTGTGCTTGTTTCCAGGTGACTCTGAGGCTGCAAGGGAAGCTCTTTCCTAGGATGGGATCGTGGGAAGCCCTGGAGGCCTCGGCTGTGGCAGCAGGAGATGGATGGGCTGAGGGTGGAGGGCAGCAGCAGGGGGGAGCTCAGCCCCCCTGTTAGGAGAGGATGGAGCACAGCAGGAGCTTAAAAGTCAACATCTTTCCCTTTCCAGCTCCTCCAGGTCAGGGGGAGCTTCCCAAGGTTATCAGCCAGGGAGAGGCTGGGGGCTGGGGGAAAGGACAGGGGGCTCAGCCCCACTTGGGGACAGCCACCCTGAGCCCAGGGGGGCTGTGGGGACAGCTGCCACGACAGACATCCTCACCCGGCCTGGGAAAGGGCACACACCCCCCCACAAGGACACAGAAACACTGAGGGGGGACAAAGCTCCCCGCTGGAGAGGGCAGGGCAGCAGAGAACACTCGGGGGGCTCAGGCTGTGGGCTGGGTGGGCTCTGAGCACAGCCCTTGCTCCTGCTGTCCCCACTGCTGCTCCAGTGGAGGCACAACTGTGCCCTGAGCCCTCTGCATCCTGCCCGAGCTCTGGGAAGCTCTGCAGCTCTGCTGGGTGTGAGATGAGGCCCAGACTCTGCTGCAGTTGCTGTGGTTTGATGTCGTTAACGTGACGAGCTGGATTAATTAAGTGTTTTTGGAGGCCTTCCTGCCTTTCCCAGGGCTTTCACTTCAAAGGGAGGCAAACCACGAGAGCATCTCCCAGCCTGAAACGCCTCTGTGAGCCATGTCAAGGATTTTTGGGAGCATCAAAACTCTTCCTACTACCAAATCTGGGCTCTAGCCCACAACAGCCATGGGAACAGGACTGGAGCTTGCCTGCTTCCCATGTGGGTGCTCCCCGTTGCCCACTGGACTCTCTGTGCCCCCAGCTCTGCCCCAACACCCCAGGGAGCAGCTTCTGTCTGGCACTTTCTCCCCTGGCTGTGACCTGTGAGTCTGGAAACTCCAGGAGAGCAAAGTGCCTTTTTTTAAAGTCCCCGAGAGGCGGAGAAGAAGTTTCACACTCCTGCTGGGTTTGTCCTCACCAGGTTTTGGAGTGTTTGGTAGCAAAGGGAGGCTGTCACAGAGTTCCCCTTGCATCTGTTTCCTTTGCTTGTGTGTCTGGCAGAGTCTTTTGCCCCATTTTGCTGATTTTGTGACCGTGGCCTTCAAACTCCCTCTGGAGAGGACAGCAGCTGCGAGAGGAGCACTCACCTGCATTGAAGGGAGGAAAAGTGTTTTAAAGCTGGGGGAAATGCTGCTTTTTACATCAAAACAGCACCTGGGAGCATTGCCCCGTGGCCACAGCCCTGCCCCAAGGAGCCTCCAGCCTCCCCTGGCATAGCAAAGAGAGGGGACAGTGGGGACAAGTGTCCGTGCTGCCCCTCCAGCACATCAGGGCTGATTTGTTCCCCATCTGGTGCTGTCCCCAGTGCCCCAGGATGGACAAGGAGAGGGGACAGGTGACAGCAGCCAGCTGATCTGTGCTGGCAGCTCCCTCCTGACTGCAGCAGGGCAGAGCTGGGTGTCCCTGGAGGCTGTGATGCCACATCCCTTCACCAGGCCCTGCCTGCTGGCAGCATCGTGGGCAAGATTTGATATTAAAGGTGCAGCAAAGAGCAAAAATTGGATCCGGGAGTGCACAGCTCTCCCCTCCCTCCCTCCCCCAGGGAGCTCACTCCTTATCTAGCCCCACTCCTGTTTCCTTCTGGGATAAACCAGGAACGGGTGGATTGGGTCTCCTCCGCTCTGCCATTGATGTGGCCAGCCCAGACCACCCCACAGGTGGGGAAGATCCCAAAGTGCCCGTGCTGGGCTGAGAATCAGCTGCTCTCCGGGGCTGCCACGCCGGGAACACTCTGGAAAACTCACTTAGCAGGGCCTCTCCATGGGAAGGAAAGTGCAGGCACCGGGGGTCCAATTACAATGTATTTAACATTTCTGAGCTCTGCGGGGCCTCACAAGTGGGTCAGCCCGGAGCTGCAGTGTCAAACTGGCTCCAGGATTAAGTGTGGTGTAACTGGAGCCCTGAGCTGGGCGGGGGAGGTTTGTCTGGCCGGGATGGATGGCAGGGTGGGAGCAGGGCTGGGATGAGCCTGCTCTCATCATGGGTTTTTTTGTTGTTGGGTTGCTGCACGATGTGGAATTGGTTTGTTATCATCGATGGAGGTGATAGATGTGTGGCATTCCAGTTGTTGTAGAAATAAAGCTGTGTTTAACTCAGAGGAACTCCAAAAGTAAAAACACATCCCTGCGCTGTGCTCAGCCCTGTGTGGGCAGGGGGATGAGCAGCTGTGTGGCACTGGGTCTCTTTCCTGGGAGCTGAGCCCTTTTGCAGAGCTTCTGATGGTGTCCCCGAGGTGCTGCTGGGTGGGCTGGCCTAGCACTGTTAGATGAGGAGATCACCAGCAGCAAAGCCTCAAAAGAAATGGTTATCACAGCTCCTTTGTGCCAGAAAGATGGCAAATGTTGGGCCTGCCTGATACTGGCTGAACTGGTACCCACTGCCCCTGTCCTTCCCCTCTTCCCAAAGCCCTGCTCAGCC
Source organism: Urocynchramus pylzowi (assembly GCA_013397555.1). Taxonomy (NCBI): domain Eukaryota; kingdom Metazoa; phylum Chordata; class Aves; order Passeriformes; family Fringillidae; genus Urocynchramus; species Urocynchramus pylzowi. The sequence continues at coordinate 26,604 of VZRH01002470.1, forward strand.
CCAGTGGGGACATCATTTCTTGTCCCCACTGCAATAATGTCTGTGCGTGGAGTTTCCTGTGCTGAGGCTGCTGGGGGAGACCTGGGTTTGTTTGTGGAGGGATTTCTGACTCTTGGCACTCCCACAACAGAAAAACGAAACAAAACCAGAGCTGAAGTATCATGTAACCCCAAGGAGAGCAGAGTAAAACCCCCATCATCCTGGCTTGATCAGCATTTACTTTACACTTTGAAATCTTGAAAAGTTAAAATCTTGAAATGCTGGGAAATGAGCAGCATCATTTCCCAGCAGGGATGAGAGGTGGTGACTCCTCCTGGAAATGACCCTGGCTGGGCCATTTCCTTCAACCTGTGTCCGTGGTGGTCTGCACAGCCTGGGGCAGCACTTTCTGCTCTCACAGAGACCCCACCTTCCCCTGCTGGACATTTTGGTTAGCCCAGCCTGTGCCATGAGGGAATATGTGCCAGGAAGGGATTTTGAGAATTTCTTTCCAGCTGTGCAGGGAAAACAAAACCCTTGAGCTTTGATCAACCTGGCTCCGTCTGCGAGAGATCAACCTGAAATTTGGGGGGAGTGCAAGTGAGAAAACAACTGTATTCTGTATTTCCTTACTCAGAGAGGGGGAAAAAGGGCTGGAATCGAAGACTCAGCTTTGCTGGGCTTTGCTTTGTCCTGTGGCTCTGCTTTCCCTCGGAGCCATCAGATCCTGTCCCCGAGGCTGCTGGCAGCTGTGCCAGCTCGGGAGGCACCGTGTGACCATTGTGTCTGCACAGATGGACACACAGACAGACAGACAGACAGACGGAGCAGCCGCGGGCTCAGGGCTCCAGGGGCAGCCCCAAGCCCAGCCTCGGGCTGCAGGGGAGGGATTTCACATCCTTTCTAGCACAGCCCCAGGGGTCAAGGACTGCGGGGAAGCTGAGCCGCTGCAGCAGGAAAACAGGAAGCGCTGGTGGCAGGGATTTGTGTCATTTAGCACTCCCAGGGACGTGTGGGGCTGGGTGTCCCTGTCCCTCCTGCTCAGGACAGGGTGCCACCAGGGAATGGGTTAGGATGCTGCTGTGATGGGGAGCAGCACGTGGCTGGACCCAGCAGGACAGCCCGTGTTACCTGTGCTCAAACATCTGCCAAAATCTGCTCCAAGTCATCCCCCAAAAATGCCAGGTATAAACCAGGCTTGTGTTCCCAGGGAAACAATGCTGCTTGCATGGTTTGGGGCTGAAAGAGTGTCCTGGAGAGCCTGGGAGCCCTTGGAAAGCTCAGGATTTCTAAAATTCAGAGAGGCAGCTGGGTGTCGTTGGAACAGGCCCCTGGCTGGGTAATAATTGGCATTGACTCCATGATTCACAGGAGGCTGATCAATAATAATCTTTATTAAGAAACCCATTGCTCTTTTATAGACAGTTACCATACATGTGGACCTTATTGGCCCCCCAGTCCAAACACCATTGGCTAATTAAGAAACCACCCTTTGGTAAACAAATCTCCATAACACATTCCACATGTTCACAATACCAGGTACAGCAAGTCAAGATAAGAATTCTTTTTTTCTGATGTTCTCTAGCCTTTCCCAGAACGATGCCTGGGGAAATTATCTGCTGCTCTGTGTGGCCAGAGAGCTGCTGCCACGCTGGGAAGGGGGAATGGACAGTTAGAAGGAACAATTCTGTCCATCTCCAGCTTGTGCTGGGTCATGGGCACTGCAGCTAGATCCAGGTGAGCTGGAAAGGGCTGTGCAGGACCTTGGGGGACTCCTGGTTGTGAGCTGCCCCCTCCCCAACGCTCACACAGTGGTGTCCCCAGCCCAGACCCTCGTGGTGTCAGCAGGACATGGATGGCCCATGGCTCCTGCTAGAAAACCTCCTGCATGGCTGTTTGTGGATCAACCATAAATATTTGCTCCTGGCTGCAGTTTTCCCAGGAAATCCACGCTCAATCCACGAGCGATTCCTCCCCGAGCCAGCTCTTCCCTGGCTGTTTACTTTTGGAGTTCCTCTGACTTAAACACAGCTTTATTTCTACAACAACTGGAATGCCACACATCTATCACCTCCATCGATGATAACAAACCAATTCCACATCGTGCAGCAACCCAACAACAAAAAAACCCATCATGTAATAAAATAAAAACCCCAAAAACCATCATCATCAGCAGCGGGCAGGATCGGTGATTGATGAGCAGCCCAGGGACGGCGCTGCTGGGGCGTGCCCGGCGGAAATGTCTGCTCCGAGAGATTGGATAACCCTCTGGCCTGCTTCCCTTCACAGCCTTCAAACGGCTGCAGCTCCCAGAAGCACCATATCCTTTTCCTCCCTCCCTCCCTGGGGCTGCAGTTTGGTGGCTGATTGGGTTTTTTTTTTGTTACATGATGGTTTTTTGTTGTTGGGTTGCTGCACGATGTGGAATTGGTTTGTTATCATCGATGGAGGTGATAGATGTGTGGCATTCCAGTTGTTGTAGAAATAAAGCTGTGTTTAAGTCAGAGGAACTCCAAAAGTAAACAGCCAGGGAAGAGCTGGCTCGGGGAGGAATCACTGGTGGATTGAGATCTTTCCTGGGAAAACTGCAGCCAGGAGCAAATGTTTATGGTTGATCCACAAAAGCCATGCAGGAGGTTTTCTAGCAGGAGCCATGGGCCATCCATGTCCTGCTGACACCACGAGGGTCTGGGCTGGGGACACCAGGACCTGTCTGCAAGGTGCTTACAGTTATGGAATCATGGACTGGTTTGGCTTGGAAGGATCTTAAAGATCATCCATTACATGCTTATGGAATCATGGACTGGTTTGGCTTGGAAGGATCTTAAAGATCATCCATTACATGCTTATGGAATCGTGGACTGGTTTGGCTTGGAAGGATCTTAAAGATCATCCATTCCACCCCTGCCACGGGCAGGGACACCTTCCACCATCCCAGCTTGCTGCCCTGGGACACTTCCAGGGATCCAGGGGCAGCCACAGCTTCTCTGGGCATCCCCACCCTCCCAGGGAAGAATTTCTTCCTAATATTTAATTTAATCTCTCCTGTTTCAGTTTCCCACCATGCCCCTTGCCCTGTCCCTGCCTGCCTGTGTTTGCAGGCAGGGAAAGCTGGTGTCAGTGCCACTGCAGCGTGTCCAGGTGTGACCCTGGAATGTGTGTGCTCCCTCACGCACTCCTGCAGCTCCTGCAGCACAAACTGCTTCCAGGAAACGGCTGGGGGAGGAAACAAGCACTAATGAAGAATCCCGTGGTGAAAAATGTGTTCCTACAACCGTTAGATTATTTTGTCCTTGAGAGGCAGGGGAGGAGATAACGAAACAGCCTCGCTGCATTCCAGCCTTGGCTTTTTGGGGACGCTGGGGCCGTGCTGGCCACGGGCCCTCTCTGGGGGTGCCACCTCTCCCCTTTGTTCCTGCCAAGCCCCCTGTGTCCCCACAGTGCTGTGGGAGTGAAAACATCTCCTGTGGGGCTGATCTCTGCAGTGTGTGCACTGAACGGTCGGTGCTGGGCGGTCACAGGGTGAGCTCTGCAGGGTGACAGCACCCGAAAGGCCAAGCCCAGAGCTCTCTTTTGGGAAGGAATCTGGGGGAAAATGCAGCCTAATTTAAGGGCTGGCAGTGCTCCCTGCTTTCAGATCAGAAGGGTTTGTGGGGTTTGTGCCAGCAGTGCCAGGGCGTTACCCCAGGCTGGCTCAGTGGGCACCACACAGGGACAGGCAAGGAGCAGGGACTGTCACAGCCACGAAACGTCCAGTGGCACCTTCCTGCAGCACCTAGTGGGGCTGGAGGGGCACTGTGCCACCCCAGCAGCCTGAGGAGTGTGTGGCACACTGCTCTGCTGGCTGCCCTGAGCTCCTCAGCGCGTTGTTTTCCTTCATCTCCTTCATCTCCTGCACTCGGGAGTGACTCAGGCCGGGGAGCTGGGGCGTGTGGCCGCTCAGTCCCCTGTCAGGATGCCATCCATGCCCTCCCATGGCAGTGCCCAGCTCAGGGCTGCCAGCTGCTCCCACCCCGGGCTGCTGCAGCACCCAGCTCCCCGCGGGCAGCGCGGCCGCTGGCTGGCACCCCGGGGGCGGCCAGCAGCAGGGACATTCCTTGGGAGATGGGACGTTAGTGCTCAGGAAGGCCTGAAAAAAGCCAGGACAAAGGGGGGAAGTGATGGTGGCTGCGTCTGGAGTTATCTCGCCGCCGCACTTGCGGGGGCCGCTGAGTGACAGCGCTGCTGTGTGCGGCTGCGGAGGGGCAGGAAACACTCATCTCCTCACCTCCGCTGCTCCCTTCCTGCCCTGCCCTGCTCTGCTGGAGCCCCGGGCCCTCCCCGGGGGTGCCCAGCATCGGGGGGCACTGCTGAGGAGCCCTGGGCCAGCACATCCTCGGTCTCCTCAGCCAGAGCCCCGAAGCCGCTGGGCTTCTGCCGTGTGCTGGCATGGGAGCGTCAGGGCCTTCTAGCCAAACCAGTTGGTTCCAGCAGGTGGGAAACAGCTCCAAACAGCTTGGAGAGCCCCAAACCAGCCCCTTCCCACCTTTTCCTCACTCTGTGAGTCTGTTGGAAATCTCTGGTTTGGCTCCTCAGCAAGTGAGGGAAGCTGTGGGGTGGGAAAGGCAGGGAATTCCTGCTGGGAGCCTGGGCCAGGGGACACAGCAGCCTGGCCATGCAGGGAGCCAGGAGAAAATGCAGCTCCACTCCTTCATCCCAGGGAAGGGATCCCAGCACAGCCTGGCCTGCAGGGAGCCAGGAGAAAATGCAGCTCCACTCCTTCATCCCAGGGAAGGGATCCCAGCACAGCCTGGCCTGCAGGGAGCCAGGAGAAAATGCAGCTCCACTCCTTCATCCCAGGGAAGGGATCCCAGCACAGCCTGGCCTGCAGGGAGCCAGGCGAAAATGCAGCTCCACTCCTTCATCCCAGAGAGGGGATCCCCCAGCACAGCCCTAGCTCAGGGTGCAGGGCCACTGTGCTCTCCCCCCTCAAATGGGAAGTGAAAGAGGAGCAGTGAAAGGATGTTTGGCTTANATCTGAGGGGATCCCCCAGCACAGCCTGGCCATGCAGGGAGCCAGGAGAAAATGCAGCTCCACTCCTTCATCCCAGAGAGGGGATCCCCCAGCACAGCCCTAGCTCAGGGTGCAGGGCCACTGTGCTCTCCCCCCTCAAATGGGAAGTGAAAGAGGAGCAGTGAAAGGATGTTTGGCTTAACCCTGTCTGCTTTGGAGTATCCTGTGATGAAATGTTGCTTTGCAGCTTCTTCCAGAGCCTGCCCCTGCTCTGGATGCCAGCATTGCACCTGGGACTGCAGCAGGAACAAAGGAATCTGTTTGCCCTCCCTTTAGGAGTGGAAGAATCTCACTAATATTTTGGGTTGGAAGGACTAGTTTTTTCCAGTGTGGGAAAAAAAATAAAAGTGGTTTTCTTTTTGCTAATCATATTTAGCACTTCTCGAGCCAGAACCAGCCCCAGAGGAGTTGGCTGGGCTGAGCTCTGGCTTCTCCTGCTCAGGAATACCCAGCCTGGTGTAACAGGGCTCCCAGTGGGATGGGAATGAGGATTTCTCCTGCCCAGGGCTGTGCACAAGCCCCAGGTCCTGCCCTGGAGACCAGAGGAAGGAGTTTATACAGCACAAGAAGCACGACAGGAATCTGGGTTATCAGCAGAGCTGACTGAGCTCTGCCAGGCTGTCCTGGGGTTTGGGGTGCATTTCAAACCCGGGTGTTTTACAGCTCCCTTGCCAGCCAGGTTGGTGTTTGTGCCCCTTTGGCAGGGGTTTCAGGGGGTTCCTTTTGGGGGGGCTGTAACCAGGCCCTGTTCTCAGGCAGTGAAAACAACTGTATTCTGTATTTCCTTACTCAGAAAGGGGGGGAAAAAGGGTTGGAATCAAAGACTCAGATTCACCATTGCTGGAGAATCCACTTTTCAGATTCTTCTTTAATGATTTGCAGCCACAGAGGCTTCCACAGTGAGTCACAGATTGGAAAATGTGGGTGGTGTGTTTTCAGTGACTTTTAGATGTCAGAGGTGCCACAATTCCGACCTGAAACTGAGATTCCTGGAGCACAAACAGCCCTAATCCTGCTGTGGCCAGAGAGGGGCTCTGATTTCCTTCACTGCCCCCACATCCTGCATGGAAACACCTCTCTCCGAGCTGGTGGCAGCTCCCTGTGATGGAAATGTCACAGCAGCTGGCTGCAAACCTGCTCCAGCCTCTGTGCTGAACAGTTCTGCACTCATAACAGGCTTTTCTAGGGCCAAGTTCCTAAAGTCCAGCAAAAACAGGGCTTTGTCATGGAAATGCTGAGATGACATTAATGGCAGTGTCCTGAACACAACTCTAATTAAAGAGAGGAAGGAGAACTGAGGCAGGATGTCCTGTTTGGCTGCCCAGGATGGAAAGCTTGTCACAAATAAAGTGCATTCTCGTGCTTTGTCTCCGTCCCTCTGCACGAGGCTTTCCCAGATTCTGCAGACGCTCCTTTTCTTATCTCTCCTGGGCTCTTGTTTCTTTGCTTTTCAAAGAGCTCCTGACAAGGGTGTTTTTTTCTCTCTGCCCACCCAGCTCTCCGACTCACCCACCAAATAAATCTCATCTCAAACACCAAGAGAATGTGCTTTTTTATCCCTTGAACAGAATCACTCGGGCACAATTGGCTCTGTGCAAAGAAACTTCCCTATTAACCTTGCAGAGCAAGCTCTGGCAAGTGAGCAGGGACAGGCAAATCAAAGCTGGGAGTAAGATGGCAAATGTTTCCTTTGGAAAACAGGCTTTTGTGACCTGGGGTATGTCACAACCAATCTCTGAGCTGCTTCCTACGAGAGAAAAATAAATTAAAATCAAAACAGAGCAAATGAGAAAAGGAATTCTGAAGTAACAGGCCAGTGATTTCGCTCACTGTGTGCCACAGGAATCCTGATCCTATCAATTTTTGTGCTCATGTAGAACCTGCTGAGGGCTGCTGGCTTTGTACCTGGGACTAATCTCAGCAAAGCCCAGGTTTAAGGCTGACACTTGAGCTCAAAGCACCGTCCCAGCAGCTCTGTCCTGCAAATCCAGGATTAAAAACCTGGTGTGTTTATGGAAAAGAAGCTGATCCAACCTGAACCGTCCGTGTGTGCAGCAGGAGGAGCAGGGCACTGACAGGGTCCTGCTCCAATGGCTCCGTTTGTGGCTGATCCAGATGTTATCTCTCCTGCTGGGACACTGGCCTGGCTCCATTTGTGGCTGATCCAGATGTTATCTCTCCTGCTGGGACACTGGCCTGGCTCCATTTGTGGCTGATGCAGATGTTATCTCTCCTGCTGGGACACTGGCCCTGGGCTGCCCTGCCCGTTTCCTCGGAGCACAGACCCTCCCTGGGCTGCTGCCAGGGAAGCAGCAGCTCCAGGGCTGCTCTGGATTTCTATGAATAAAACAGCTGAAGGCTCCCCACTGGGCTGGCACAGCCTCCAGCAGCAGCCCTGAGCCCTGGGGGTCCTCCAGGAGCAGAAGGAAAGTGTTCTTTGCTGTAAATTGAAGTTGGGTCATTCCAGTGTTTCTTCTAGACAAGTTTATCCTCTTTGTTGGGGTGCTCAGGTGACATTTGGGGCAGTAATCCCAGTGTCTGCTCAGCCCTTTTTGGGACTGGTTCTGCTGCTTCTGGAGGGTGAATCAAGGGCTGGGGAGGCAATGAGCTTATTCCAGCCCCACAGGGGACTTGGCAGCCCTGCAGGTGCTGTGGGGTCACAGTTCCAGCTCTGCCACTACCCCTGGCCTTGCACAAGCACTCAGAACCCTGTCACAATCTGCCCTAGCTCAGGAAGAGCCTGCCTGGTCCCACTGCAGACCCCTGGAATCCCAAGCCCAGTGCTGTGACCCTGCCAAACCCTTCCCATGAAGGGAACAAAACCCCTCCTGCACCCAGCCCCACAGCCCAGCTGGGCTCTCCTGGCCTTGGTGCCTTCCATTGCTGCTCTGCAGCTCCTGCTGGCAGGGAGCACTCCTGAGGAGCTGGGGGCACATGTCCTGCCTGGCTGGCACGGCCTGGGAGCCTGTCCCCACCCCGGGGGACTGTCCCCACCCCGGCAGCACCACGGGGAGCTGCTGCTGTCACAGGGACTGGGGGAAAGTTGAGGCTCCTCATTCCTGCAGGTTAATGAATTACCTTTATGCACCAAGGTAGGAGGTGCAGCCCATGCAGGCTCCATGCTGGGAGCTCAAGAGGAGCAGGAATAAAATTAGAAATCCATGGGGCTGGCAAATTCCCACCTGCTCAGTGGGATCCTCCCTTTCTCCCACTGCTGTTCTGCTCCCACCCCGGGCTGCACGTGGGGATGGGCTCCCAGCTGGGCTCCCTCGATGTAACAGAGCCATAAGCAGGACCTGCAACCTCACTGAAGCTTCAGCTGGGGGGGGTTTGGTCAGGAAGTTTTGGTAGTAAAGGGTGAAACCGTGTGTGGAGCTGGAAACAGAGCAAGGGAGCGGAGCTGCTGCACGGGGCTGGAGGTGACACCATTTCCTCATGGACTGAGTCATCCCAGCATTCCCAGATGCACCTTTGCCTCGTGCCAGGCTCTGCAGACATCTGACCTTAGCAGAGGTGATGCCTGGCTGCTTTGGGACCGGTTGTGTTCGTCCCTCTGGGTCTCTGTTGGCTCTGGTTTGTCCCTCCCAGTGCTGCTGGGGGCAATCCTGCAGCTGCACTCTCTGAGGATGGACAGCCCCGGGAAAGAGAAGTGGAAACCTGCCAAAATGTATTTGGAGACCCACAGCTTTAGCACTGAGAGGTGATTTCAGCCCAGCTCAGCTGGGAGGTGTCCGTGATGTGCTGTCAGGAGGGTCAGCAGCTCCCTGGGCCCTTGGGCTGAGATAAAACCAGGAGAGGGCAACGAGAGGGCACAAAATGATCCACTGAGCCATTGGGCCACATCCATCCTTGCTGCAGTGGTCACAGAGCAGCTCCTCCCGGGAGGAATTTGGCCATTTTGCCTAATGAGTTTCTCTCCTGCTCACTGCTGACATTTGCTGCTGACACTGCCCAGCCACAGCTCCACGCTCCCAGCAAATATTTTCCTTGGATGGGAGGAAAACTGCTCTGAGGAGCTTTTGTGAGTGTGTGGGAACCCAGAGTGGAGCTGGATCCCCTGGGCTCCCTCAGGCCCCTGGTGTTACCTGCAGGGCAGCAGGCCTGGGGCAGCCATGCTCTGCAGGGTGGAGGATGGGAGCTGCTGGGCTGGCTCTGCTTTGGGGCACAAACCCCTCAGGCAGGTTTGAGCCTGGGTTTGGAGCAGGTCTGGCTGATGTGTGGAGAGGAGGGAAGGCTGATGAGTCCTTCTTTTGTCAGGATTGTTCTGGCAAGAGCTGGGAACCATGGGGCACCCCAGGCTGTGGCAACTTGCCTTCATCCCAAAGTCCTTAATGCCCTTGGAGATGCTCAAGCATCCTGACAAGGTTCAACTCTGTGTTCTCCAGCTCTGGGGCTTCCTTGGAAGCTTGTCTTGGAAATCTGGCTTGCAGAAAAAATACAGAGAAAAACACTCTGTGGATATTTAAGGCCCACTAAATGGAGAGTAGTGCTGAGGGGCTTTCTTGGAAGCTTGTCTTAGAAATCTGGCCTGCATGGGGGGGAAAAAATACAGAGAAAAACACTCTGTGGATATTTAAGGCCCACTAAATGGAGAGTAGTGCTGAGGGGCTTTCTTGGAAGCTTGTCTTAGAAATCTGGCCTGCATGGGGGGGAAAAAATACAGAGAAAAACACTCTGTGGATATTTAAGGGCCACTAAATGGAGAGTAGTGCTGAGGTCTGAGATGGTTTGGGTGAGACCACGGAGATGAGCCCACACAGATAATGGTTTGGCATTTAGTCAAGCCCCTGAGAGCTCAGTGTGCATCCCCTGCCCAGAGAAGCTGGGAGAGGGTTTGTGGTGTACAGTAAAAGGACCAAAATGGAGCCAGTGTGAGGTGCTGGCCACATAACAGTTGAATCAATGCCCTGCCTGCTTGCACACACATCTATAAATAAGATTTTGGGGGAGCGAGGCGAAGGGATCCTCTAAATCCCATCCACCAGGTCTCATCCACCACCAGCACGGGCAGCACTGGGGAGGGACAGGGAGAAAAATGGCAGATATTTTTCAGAAACACCCAGGGCCTGTCCCTGGTGGGCAGGAACTGCTGACAGGTCTGGGAGCCGCCCTTCACCTGGGATAAGAAGAGGGGAGCAGCCGGAGCCGTGTCCGCAGTCGCTGAAGGACGGCGCGAGCGGCCCCGGGAGCCTTGGGTCAGGAAAAATCCTTTATGGCTCTGAAGGCTCAGACCTTTATTCTTTCAGGCTTTTAAACTAAAGGTCATTTTTCTCTTCCCTTCCAGAGTTGGGGGGGGGGGGGGGGAAAAGAGAGAAAAAAAAGTGAATTCCTCTTGACGCAGATCCCCTTCCCCTCTGGATGGGAGTTCAATTGTTCTTGCAAGCAAACTCCAAATCTGCCCCTCGCATTCACTTCCTTTTTCCTGCCCAAAAGGAAACAGAGATTTCTGACTGTGTGAACTGGTCCTTTATTTAAGGATACAAGAAAATAGCTAAATGCTAATTCAGTGTGGATCTATGCACTTTAGCATGCGGCCAGGCAGAACAAAAGAAAGAGAAACATGTCCCCGCCCTTCCCAGCTGAATTGTAAACTGCCCACTGGTTTGAGTATAATGGGTATTTATGAAAGTTATCCTAAAACATTTACTCCAGTCCAATGCAAACCCAGACCCCTCAGCCAGGAAGTTTTTAGCTACCAAAAATAATCACCAGGCCCTGGCTAATATTTTTAACGACCGTGCGTTCTTGGGAATTTCCTCTTCCCTCCATGGAGATAAGTGATTAAACAAAATAAAGGCAGTGGCCATTTTGACAGACTGCGACGTGTCAGAGAGGAGAAATATCAACAGTTCTGTTTTTTTTTTTTTTTTTTAATATTTTTCCTAAGTCCTGACTTCAACATTCACTGTCTGACTTTTAGGCTGAATTCCACTTCTCTCTTATGCTGCTGAAATCCAGCGAAGTCAGCAGAAAAGCCATGGAAGTTTCCTGGGTAGGACTTTTAAGCCAAGGTATTAAATCCACTGATGGGAGACACTTATCTCTCACACACATTATTAATTTTCTAAAAAGGCTGTGGAGCCCTATGCAGCTGGGGGTTATTTGGCTGGATCACTTCTGTGCAACACCATTAGTGTAATGTCCCGTCCATTCTTCAGGTCTTCTCCATGGAGACCTCCTCTGGACTTTGTCCCACACAGCCAGATCACAACCAGCCCTTGGAGTGCATTTTTCCCATGCACAGAGTTTTTTCAAGGTAGAAAACTTTTTTAATCAGTTGCAGGTGTTTTGTTCTGCCACTGGGAAGGTTTAAAATGTCAATTTTTGTCGTCTACAGTGACCAGTAAGAGTTGCTGGGAAGGAGATGGTTGGCTGCAGGCAGGGAAGAGGAAGAGGAGGGCTCAGCCTTCAGGACTCTGCTGAGGATGGAATAGCCTTGGAGTCACCATTCCAAGGACATGGAGTGACAGGATAAGGAGGCATAGCTTTAAACTGAAGGAATGTAGATTTTTATTGGATATTAGGAAGAAATTCTTCCCTATTCTTCTTCCCTGGCACAGGGTGCCCAGAGAAGCTGTGGCTGCCCCTGGATCCCTGGAAGAGTCCAAGGCCAGCTTGGATGGGGCTTGGAGAAACCTGGCATAGGGGAAGATGTCCCTGCCCATGGCAGGGGTGGAATGGGATGAGTTTTAAGTTCCTTTCCAACCCAAATCAGTCTGGATTCCATGAAATAAATGGCAGGTCTGTGGGAGTCCTTAACTGATCCATAATTTGGTGTTCTTTTGGCAGAGAATTCAAAAGGCTTTGTTTGGATCTTTGCTGAAAGCAAGGCTCTGCATTTAGGATTAGGACTCTGTTGTCAAATAATAGCAAAAATAAATTAATGGTTGTTAATGCACCCACAGGGGTGTTTCTGGTGCAAGAAAGGGGCTGCAGGATTAATAGAGTGCAATTTTTTCAGTGGAAAACATTTTCCCATCTTTCTCTGGTGGTGGGAGCTGGCTCCAAGGCATTTACCAGGGGTGTGCAAGGACCACATCACCTCATACCCCAGGGAATTTGGGGGGAATGGGCAGGATTCCCAGCCCAGTAAGAAGCCCAGGTACCTTTTTTGGTCTGTGATCATTTTTCTCCACAGGGATTTGCAGGAGGAGACTCCCTGCAGTTTGGCAGGCTGAGGAAACGTGCTCAGGACAGCAGACACTGCACCCCTGCAGTGCAGAGCTGGTCCATCCTGTGTGCCTTTCCACTGCACACAGCTTCCTCTGAGACAGGGCCTTGCTCAAACGTGTCCTGAGAGCCTGAAGGCTCTCTGCAGCCAGGCAGTGTCTGTGAGTGACACCAGCTGCTCCCCCAGGACAGCCCTGACGCCTTATCTCCCACCAAATCTGATAACAGAGCCTTTCACCAGGCTGGCTTGGCCAAGGGAGGCTCTGGGCTTTTCCCCTCTGTGCTCCCTGCAGCCCCAGCAGGGCATGGCCACGTCCCCAGCCTGGCTGCCCTGGGCTCCCAGTCCTGCAGAGCAGGGCAGTTTCTCCCCCAGTTTCTCCCCCAGCCTTTGCTGCTCATGTTCAAGACTTTCACAGTATTAAATCTCTTCTCTCTTCTCTTCTCTTCTCTTCTCTTCTCTTCTCTTCTCTTCTCTTCTCTTCTCTTCTCTTCTCTTCTCTTCTCTTCTCTTCTCTTCTCTTCTCTTCTCTTCTCTCCTCTCCTCTCCCTCTCCCTCTCCCTCTCCCTCTCCCTCTCCTCCTGTCAGGAGAGGGGGGTGGCTGAGCCCTCGGGGGGCAGATGGAGCATCCCAAAGGTTGTGTGGGTCACTCTGCCCACCTTGGTCCTACAGGAACTGCCCTCTGGGTCCTACCACAGCTGTCCCAAGACACTGCTGAAGCACCCACACCTGCACCCCCAGCTGGAAAATGGGGTTAGGACCAGCTCCTTGTGCAATGTGATGTCAAATATCTAATTAACAATTTGCTAGCAATTAGCTTCTGGTGTTAATGAGCAGCTACTTGGAGGGGAGGCCTTATGGGTGTCAGAGACTTTGGAAAATCACTTTATTGCAGAAGTGGAGACTTCCAGGAGGAAGGAGAGACCTGCACAAGGAGAGTGGCTGTTCTGCTCTGGGGGGTCCCACTACCCCCTGCCCCTGTGGGCTACACAGGAGGGCACCTTGGGCCTCCAGCGGAGCTGCCAGGGCGCTGGAGATGCCAGCAGGAGGCTTTGGGGACAACGGGAGGTGCAGGCAGAGCTGTGGGCACGGCTGGCATGGCCAGGTGTGTGGCACCAACCCCTCTGGCTCCCTCCTTCCCCTGTCCTTCACACCATCACTGAGCCTTGGCTGCCTCCCAGGTTTTCCCCCAGCACTGACTTCCCTGGGAGGACAAGATGAAGAGCCCCAGTCTCAGATTTAATCTCAGATTTAATTCGTGTGGCCCCTGCTGACTGCAGCAGCCACTGCTCAGGGCTCCAAGCCCTGGGTAAACAGGGAGGGTTTTCCACACATCCCACTTCACTCCTGCAGCCCGTGTGGGCTCAGGGGGGGTGGTGGTGTCCCCGTGGTGCCCTGTGACCTGCATTCATGCCAGGACAGATGGCACAGCGCCAGGCAGGGCCCCTTGCAGATGATAAAATTGGGGTGTAGAGTTTTAGGGAGAGCTCTGGAGGTGTTTAGCATTGCAGGGCTGAGCCTGTGTGTGTGCTGATGGTGGGGAGAGGTCTCAGCCCTGGATCTGAGATCCCTCATCCCACAGGTGGCACGAGCCATCCACGTGAGCCCTGAGCCTTTCCATGGGGAGCTGCTGCTTAAAACCCATCACTGAGAGGAAAAGAGGGAGACTGAGCCTCCCTGCAGTTAATGTGAGCGCTCAGGCACACATTTTTCCCTCGGGGAGATTCCCTGGACAGCTGTGCTCCCAAAGATTCCCTCAGCTGGGAATGCTGCACACTGGGAGCACTCAGGGCACACAGTCACCTGGTGCTGGGGAGGGTGATGGGCAGCCTCTAAAACCCTTTCTGCCAAGGAAAACAAGAGGGGGCTTTCTTTAGCCATGCATTCATATAAATAAACACAGGAATATTTTGCAGCTCCCGGGGGATTTGCCCAGAGCACAGTTCTGCTGAATCAGGGTGGGAGTAACTCCGTGCTCCCCCTGAGCCTGCGCAGGAGCTGCCGGCACGAGCTGGGGACACAGGGGACCCCAGGTGGCACGTGGCCCTAAATCCATGCCAGGCACTCTGCTGGGACAGGAGCAGAACCCACGGGCCTGGAGATTAGAGAAATAATTGTTACTGCCACAGTCCTCATGCTCCAGAATGCCTCTGGTTTCAGTCTGGATCGAAGTTCCAAACTCCCGTTACAAAGTGCATGGTTCCTCCTTTGGTTACCCAGAACTGAGGTCACACACACACACAGAGATTAAATTTGGAATATAATCAGTTTTGCACACGAAGGGGCTTGAAAATTAGGACATCAGGGCAGTTGTTTCCACACTTCCCTGCTGCCTGGCCCTGAGGAGAGCACCTCTGCCAGGTGATGTCCTGCGGGTTTAGTGGCCCAAACCACGCACCTCTCTCTTTCCCAACCCAGGCACAGTGTGACACAGGGTGACAAGAACCTGAGCACAGCCTTCTATCCCAAATTTTGGGGGGTCACAAATACCCCAGAAGGTGCTCCAATGGCGGTCAACATTGACATGGCCCCTCCTGAGGATGTGGCCACCAACCCTGCCACGCTTGGCACAGGTCCCTGGTGCTGTGAGGGTCCCCAGTGTCCCCCTTTGAGGGGGAATGGGAGTGGGAGCTGCCAAAATGTGCCCCGGTGGGGCAGGATGGGTCCCACCAGGATGGGTCCCACCCATCTCAGGCCTGGTGTGAGGCTCAGGAGGGAGCCTGGGCCAGCAGCCCTGTCCCTGCCCGTGTCCCCAGGGACTCGTGGCTGCCTCCTCTCCGTGGTGGGCTCTGCGTGGGGGTCCCACCCCGTGGCCCCTCTCCCCCTCGGGGCGGCCGTGTTTGTTCTCCTCGCGGCGCCCGTTATCAGCTCACAACACACACAGGAAGTCCTGTCTGGGATTGTCCATCCCCGGCCTGATTTATACAGGAAGAAAAGCATAAAAAGCCGCCCTTCCACCTCAGCAGCCACCTCCTGCCTGTGCACGGCCGGCAGCTGGCCATGCCGGGGACAGCGGGGACAGCGGGGACAGCGGGGACAGCGGGGACAGCGGGACGTGCCCGGGGCTGCTGGACCCGGGGTGGCCGGGCAAGGATGGCCACCAGGAGCCACCAGGGAGCACGGCGGGGGACAGGGGGGCACCCAAGGTACCACAGAGCCACAGGGATGGATGGGATGATGGGATAACGGGATGGCACGGGGAGCTGGCACTGCGGGCAGCAGGAGCCGTCCTGGTGAGCTCTGGGTGGGCCCTGCTGGTGATGCTGGGAGCCTTGGGGATGGTTGAACACCCAGCACGGAGGGAGCAGGTGTGCAAAGCACCCCTTGGGGCACCCAGGTGTGCAAAGCATCCCTTGGAGCACCCAGGTGTGTGAGGCAGCCTCCACCTGCTCCCGGCGAGGCTGGATCTGCTGGCAGCCACGTGCTGAGCATGGCTTTGCTCTGAGCACAGCCCAGCCTCCAGCACTGATATTTTAAAGTCATCCCATTGATATTCAGGCTGTTTTCACTGGGGAGGAGAAGCCAGTGGGTAAATTTTACCTCCTGTGCATGTAGAGGCTGCAAACACTTGCACAAATTCCTGTGAGATAACTGGAAATTCTTAGCTAATCTCTTTTCTTTCTGTAACTCCCTCCCTTTTCCCTCTGCCTGCTCTCTGGATGCCTCTGGTGCATCACCAGGCTGTCCATCCTCTCTGCTCTCCTCTGTGTGCTGCTGAGTTCACCCCAGACCCGGCTGGGACGTGGGGCAGGACAGGGATGTGGGCAGGACTGTCCTGGCTCTCCCCCCAGGGCTCGTCCTGACTAACAGCCCAGCCTGGATCATGCTGGGTGTGCACGCCAGGAGCTCAGCAAAGCCTCCCAGATTCATAACCACGGAGCTGGGTGGTTTTCATGCTGCCTGCAGCTACCTGTGGGTCCTGCTGTGACCTGTGACATTGCACAGCGCAGGCAGGAGGCTTCCATGGGGTACCCAGGGTATTTTGGGATAAAGGAACAGCTGGGATACCCAGGCACTGTCTGGCTGTGCAGGAATTCGGAGCAGAACCACACCAGTGAAGGGCTCTTGGTAGAAATAACCCAGCTTGTTTTTTCCCAGGGTCCAGCATTCATGGAACCAACTCCCTGAGCAGAGAATCAAACCCAGAAAGAAACAAGAGACTTTGCCAGTGATTCAATTAATTTCAAGCTGGATTGGGAAGGTCTGGCAGTGCTTGGGAGGCTGTGGAAGGCCGTTGTGGCTGGAGCTGGAGCATCCTCAAAAATGCACCTCACCTCTGGGCAGCAGTGGGAAACACGGATCTGCCCCGGCAGATTCTCACTGCTCTTCCCTGGGATCTGCCGATGGAGCTACTCCCCCTCTCTGCTCTTCCACTACCAGCTCTCCCAAGTTTCCCTGGAGGTAAGGACGAGAAATTGAATCCGGTGCGGAGGCTCGTTGGAGCCTTTTCCCAGGCTCTGCCGCTGCAGGTGGGGCTGGCCCCGGGGAGGCAGATTTACAAACTGCAACAAATTGGGGTAAACGAGCCCGCCCCGCTGTCCCAGCAGCAGCAGGGCTGGGAGAAACACCGGGAAAAGGTCCCAGACCAGGCAGGGAAACAAAAGTGTCTCTGCAAAGAGAAGGGGGGATCAGAGCTGTTCTTTCCTCTCTCCCAAAGCGAGCTCCACGATCCCTGTCCTGCCTAGGGCAGGTTCCTGCCGCTGGAAACTTTCCCCTGGAAGAGAAAGATAATCAAGAATTTCTTGTGTGAAAGGCTCTCTGCTGAGCTGTTCCCTAGGATGGTGAAGGGGCTGAGCCATCCTGCAGCTCCCAGCTATCCCATGTGCTGATTCACTGGGAAAGTGGGGCAGGGGAACACTGCCAGGTTTTGCCAGGGAAATTTTACAGAAAACCGCAAAATTCAGTTTATTCTTGGGTGGGATGAATCTCTTCTCAGTTTTTACACTGCAGCCATTGCTGTCTCCTCTAAATGTAAATAAAAATTCAAGTGTGCATGTGAGGGAAAATAAAGCTGGCTGTGGGATGGTGCCCTGTTCCTGCATTTGTTTTTGCACAGCTCCAGCTCAGCTGCTGGTTGTCCCCATGGGCACCTTAAGTTATAACACACTGGTCCTGAGACAACTGATGCTGTGAGTTCTTACTCAGGACAAATAAAAAAGAAAAATCACTTTGTGGGGCTCAGGTCTCAGTTTTAATATGCAGAGTCCTGAGTCACTGGTGGCAACAGGAGCGAGAGTTATGGGTCAAGTCCTTTTCTTGGTTTGACCTGGCTTTATCCCACTGCCAGCAGTGGACTCTTAGATTTCCACTGAGATAGCTGGAGTGCAGCTGACGCAGCTGAGAACAAAATGGGCCAGAAGAGAATAGTGGGAGGTCATTTTCCTCAGAGCTCTGCAGAACAGGGGCTGCTCCAAAGCTTAAACTGAAGTGTAAAGTTTACTAACAGCCTCGTGAAACCCTGAGCAGAAGAATTTGTCCTAGAACAGCAAAAGCCATTCCTCCTTTTTCTATTTTTGAGAAGCACCAAAAATTCCCTTTTGCTTTAGCAAGTGCCTCCAGTTCCAGACCCCCGTGGAGAGCAGTGAGAGCCCATTGTGCACTGCAGGTATGGGGTCAGCCACGGCTTGTGGGGGCTGGAAAGTTTTGCATCTGTATGTGTGTCACTCTCCTGCCTGTGTCCCCATCCATCTGTCACTCCAGCACTCCACTTTGGGGAGAGCTCGTGTGCCTGGGCACGTCCTGTTTTCTGTGAGGGGCTGCAAGTGCTCCTCTCTAAAGAGCAGGTTCCTGAAGTGGGACTTTAATTCTCCACTGTTAATCCTTCCTTCTTCATGCCCCACACGCCTCTCACCCTCCAAGCTCTCCTACCAAACAGGGAAGCGCTTCCAGCCCTCAGCTCAGCCCTCAATCCCCCAGGGATGCTCCCAGGGGGATGCTGGGTGCTCAGGCAGGTGCAGTGGGCTTGGCAGGCTCTAGGAAATTGGGATGTGGGTGAGAATCTCACCTGCACAGCCAGCCTGGTGCTCAGCCTGAGATCTGCTCAGGCCAGCACTCGCCGTCCCTCCCAGCTCACGCTGGCGGTAAAACCAGTGGGAGACAAGGAGGTTTTGACATTGTTGAATCCAAGAGGGAGGTTGGGCAGAAACATTTCTTTGCTGGCCTGGGGACAAGCATTAATATTAGATGTCGTGGGAGTATGCTTCTGGTGTGCAAGGGAGAAAGCTGTGGGGGAAAAATGTAAAACATGGGGCAAGGGAGGACTTTGAATTCAGGCGGCCACGCAGGCAGGAGCCAAAATCCCCTGCTGCCTTTGTCAGGAGCTCATCACACTGACATTAACAGAGCCAACAGATCTGATCTTCTCCCTCTCTGAACTGGCATAACTCCTCTGCTTCCAAGGGAACTTTGCCAGGCCTTGTCCTGGGGGATTTCCCTCCCAGCATAATGAATATTAGCACAGAAGACACAGAAGCCTCCCTGAGAGCTGAGCATTAAATGCTCTTTTAATGGGCTGTGTGCAGTTCTTCAGCAGCTGACACGGGCACTTGCTTGAGCAAAGATTTGACCCAATAAATGGAACTGGAAAGGAAACTTTCTGCAGTTAAAATATTGGCAGAATTTTAAAATGCTCAGTGCACTTAAGGAGTGGCTGCCTGTGGTGAGAAGGCTCCTGGGAGGAGCGTGGTGGTGTCCTGTGAGGAGCTGAAGGATGAGTCCATCCTCTTCCTCACCATCAAATTTGCACTTGCAATCCCAGGGATTCATGCAAAGGTTTCCTGGGCAGTGAGGGATGCTTGTCCTTAAATGAGGGTAAATGGTAAATGGAGTGTAATGGTCAAATAGAGTGTAATGGTCAAATAGAGTGTAATGGTCAATTAGAGTGCTGGGGAACAGCAGATGGGACCACAAATCAGGGAGGTGAGCTTGGATATACCTGGGAGAGTGTGCCAGGTGCACTCCTGTTCTCCTGGGTTCTTGGAAAATCCCAGCCCAGAGCACTGGCAAAGCTGCTGGAGGGGATAGACCCTGCCCAGCAAACCCCTCCTGCTCTCACCAGCCCCTGCTTGTCCCCCGAACTCTCAGCTCTAAAAGGTGCCAGGCTCTGCCTGGATTCCCACTGGGATCACAGCAAGGGGAAGGAGGATCAGGGCCATGGGATGCTCCTGAAACACCCTCTGTGGGATGGGATGGATTTCCTCATGCCCTGCCTGGGTGTGACAGTGTCTGTGCCTCTCTGGCAGCCAGCGGGGTGAGCTCAGTGCCACAGGGGCTCTGTGGCCACCACCCTGCAGGCATCTCTGGGAGTGTGCAGGGGACACCAGGGCCATCATGGGTGAGGGCTGGCTCACTGCTCTCTGCCTGCCTGGCAAGGGCAGTGTAACACTGGGCTTTTTCTGTCCTCACAGAAAGAAACCAAGATGTTCCTTAAGCAGAGGATCCCTGCCCAGGACACCTGATGGAGCCCCGTGGATGAGGTGAGTTGTCTCAGCTGCAAAATGAGATCCTGTGCTTTCAGTGTGGCCACACAGAGAAGCTCTGGCTTCCACATGCATTTTGCAATTATTAGACAATAATTCAGGCTCTGTTCATCTCCCCTGTGCACCAGAGAAAACCCAATAACTCTCTCTGCATAACAAGATAATTACTGTGCTTCCCAGGCTCTTGGGAGAAGTTGCCTGTGCTGATGAAATTAAGGGAGCTGAAATCATTCCCCAGAGGTGGGATGGCTCCAGAGGGTGAACAAACCCGTGTGAGATGCTTTACCACACAGAGCACTTCCACCAGCACTTTCCCTGCTGCTGGGAGGGATCTCCATCTCCACCAGCACTTCCAGAGAGGATTCCCCTCTGTTCCCTTCTCAGGGAGGATCCCACCAAAGCTCCTTTTACACTGAGAGCCCCAAGCACCCATCAGCTTCCCCAGAGGGAGCAGCACGGCCCCAGGCAGTTCCAGTTCCTTCAGCAGCCCCAACGTATCCCTGAGGAAACAGAGGGGATGGGCCAGTGATCTCAGTTGTTCTCCTGGAGCCATTATTGTCAAACTGGTAAATATTTCCTTTAAATGCTTACATGCTTTCAAAAAATTTGCAGGGCTTAATGGGAACAAATATTCCCAGGGGGCTGTATCCTGCCATTCATTTGCACATCAGATCCCTGCTATCTTTAAGAATGGTTCTGTGCATGGGCAGGCGCCTAAGTCATTTGAGAAACAATAACCCTCTGTGCTCTAATTTTCCAGACAAAAATGTAGACAAAACAAGTGGCGATTTGGCACAAACCGAGCCGCTTTGATAAATAACTGGGCATTTAAGAGGAGAAGCCTGTAGGCAGCTGGGCTGGGGCTGCCCGGGGCAGGTGCTGGGCAGCCGGGGCTGAGCCCAGGGTGTCCCTCTGCAGCTGGGGGGCTTCCAAGGAATTCTCTAAGCATCCTTTACGATTTGTTGAAACCTGGCGGTGCATCACCGGCTCCTGCGGGACTTTGGAAGGAGCTCAGGGGGATTAGCGGGCACGGCGGGAGGGTTTGAGCAGGTCTCTAACCCAGGGCGAGGTGATGTCACCTCCTAAAATCCTCTGTGCTCGTGGTGGGGAGTGCGGACCAGGACAGCAACTTTTAGTGAAGAGAATTCAGTTTGCCCTGGCCCCTGCTCTGGTGATGGACCCATCCCCACGGTGGGGGCGAGGGGCCGCGGTCTCTCGCTGTTAACCCCCTGCCCACCCAGCCGGGCCGGGCCATCGGGGGGCTCAGCGACCGCGTGTCCCCGCAGCGTGGGGCCCGTGGGGCCGGGGGCTCCTCCCGCCCGGGGGTCACAGGTGAGGCTCCGCGTCCAGCCGGGCCAGGGTCCCCCGCAATCCCGGCCCCACCAGCGACATTTGGGACACTACAGCAGCGTGTCCCCTCACCCCGGGCGGGGAGCTGGGGGGTCCTGCCCTGTCCCCGCGGGTCCCGGAGCCTCCGGCGGTGCTGCCCCGTCCCGGGGAGCCGGGGGCAGGTGGCGGCCGGCGGGGCGGGGGCAGGCGGAGATCCC
>VZRH01002470.1:48203-78113 GCA_013397555.1 Urocynchramus pylzowi
TTACGGTCCCCCCCGGGACACCCGTGTCCTTACGGTCCCCCCCGGGACACCCGTGTCCCTACGGTCCCTCCGTGACACCCGTGTCCCCGCAGCCCCCGCGGTACCCGGGTCCCTGCAGAACCTGCAGCCCCCGGGACACCCGCAGCCCCCGGCGGTAGCGTGTCCCTGCAGGGTGACGCTGTCCCCGCAGTCCCCGTGCCCCCCGGATCACAGTGCCACAGCCCCCTCCGCGGTGTCACCGTGCCCGTGTCCCGCTCCGTCCCGCGGTGCCGCATCCCCGCGCAGAGTGGCATTCTCTGCCAGGGAGAGCCCATCCCCGCGGCTGGCACTGACCCTCCCCGGCAGCGTGTGGCCCTGGGGACACGGGCCAGCTTTGGAAACGCGGGTTCACCTGCAGAACCAGGCCGGGCTGGGTGGGCAAGCGCAGCCCTGGTGTCCCGGGAGAGCTTCGGGCTGGATTCTCGCACGGCTCTGCAGGCAGAGCGCGGTTCCTCCTGCTGCCCTCAGCTGGAGTTTTGGCCGCGGTTCCGTGGGCAGAGCTGAGAAAGTGCTGCTCACCTGCGCCGTGGGCTGTGTGTCCCCTCGGCTGCTGTGGCAGGTGAGGCAAGAGCGGAATTTTGGGGATTTAGGAGAATTTTGGGAATGGTTCTGGCTGGTGGGACAGGGACCCCCCCACTTGCAGGAGCATGTGGTCAGCTAAGGAGAGTTTGCTGACCCCTAAGACATAATTTCACTTGTCAGACCACGGGGCTTCACCTCTTCATTTGAGAGCTTAAAAGGCAGAGACAAAAAAAAAAGTTGTTTTTTTTTTCTTGAGCATAATTTTTTTCTTCCTTAAGTTCTATTACTTAAAAAAGCATGGAATAGATGGTGGCAACAGGTTGGAGGATCTTCAGCAGCTTTAAAGAGGTTGATTTTTGTAAACCCATAAAAAGGACAAGTCATATTTTCTACTTTTACAGATTTTTCTGGTACGAAGCAACCATAACTTTATGACCCAGAGGGATCCTTGAGGTAGGGCAGTGCTGCTCCAGTTCAAAGTGAAAAAACAAACTCTGTATTTTAGGCTCGTGCCCTGTGTTTCTTGCTGTCCCCACAGGGAAAGCTGCCATGGCAGCCACGGGAATGCTGTGGGAGGATGGAGGTGGTTGGCAGAGTTTGACTTCCAGACTTCAGGATCTGGGATGGCAGGGAAGTTTTGTGTCCCAGTATAGCCCTGGGAAAAGCTGGCTGATGGAGCAAAGGGGAGTTGGTGTGTGTCTGTGCACCAGTGTCCTTGGAAAGTCTCCAGGAGGACTGGGGAGAGGGAAAGCTCCTTCACTATTTTTAAAAATCCTGCAGGACAAGCAAGATTTGCTTTCCTGATGGTGGAGGTACCATAAATTCTTCATTAGGAAATTAAACTAATTGCTGTGTTTGAAGAAGAATGGAGGATTACAGGCTTTAAAGCACCAAAATCCTCCTTCCATCCTCAGGGCTGGGCTTGCATGGAAATCTGCAGGGATATTTGATATTTGACATTTGATATTAAGGGGCAGGAAGGCACCAGGCTGGTTTCTCTCCAGATGTGAATCTGCATTTCTCCCTGCCTCAGATTCTTCTCCTGCACCAAGGAAAGGACGATCCTGAGTGCCTTGGAGAAGGGCTTGGAGACCTGCAGGTCTGCAGATTTGCCATGGTTATTTGTGACAACCCGTCTCAGAGTCGGGATTTCCCAAAGGAGTTTGGGGACCAAACTGCAATTTTCCAGTCCAATCCTGCCCCACAGCATGTGGGGATTTTAGAAAGTTGATTTACAGATCACCATATCTGCAGTCTTAGAAGGTTTCTTGTGTAGCCTCCCCTTTCAGAAAGTTTAATCACAAAGTCTGATTCTTTCTTTAATTGGTGCATATTTAAGGTGGGTTTCTTTATTTCTTCCTCCTTCAGCTGCTGCCATCCGGAGGCCAAGTGGTTTGTTTAAATGAGATATTGTTTCAACTGGATATTGTTACTGACCCTCTTCAGCCTTGTTTTGTATTTGTCCTCTGCTAGAAAATCAAAACCTCTGTGTTTGTGCCTCAGAGCCGACTCTGCAGATGGTACATATGGCCCTTACAGCACTTTTCTCTGTCATGAATTTGTGTTTTAAAGAGAGGAAGATCAGATTTCAGTGTTTTATGTGGTGGGAAAACACAGCTTTACAATGCTGTGTGCATTAAGAAATGACAGGCCATTGTTTTGCCCTCGCTGCCTGGAACTGGCAGCGAGTTGGAGGCAAAACACATCCCTTCCCTGCCCCTCAACACAACTGCACAGCCCCTGGTGCCCTGAGAGCATCTCCAGGCATCCCCCGGGGTAAATCAAGGATAATTCCTGAATTAAGACTGTGCACAGGGATGAGGTGAGCGGGGCAAGGTGGGTTTGTGCCTGGAGCAGCTCCCACCTTGCCAGGGGTTTGTCCCCACGGCTGTTGGGTGTCCCCAGCTGGGCAGGGACACCTCATAGAATCACAGAATGACCTAGGCTGGAAAAGACCTTTGAGACCAAGTCCTTTGACCTAACACCTCCTTATCAACTAAACCATGGCACCGAGTGCCACGTCCAGTCTTTTTTTAAACACATCCAGGGACGGTGACTCCACTGCCTCCCTGGGCAGACAATTCCAGTGCCCAGTCACTTTTTCAGTGAAGAATTTTTTTTTCCTGAAATGTCCTGCCACTCACAGTGCTGCTCTCCTGCTTGCAGGGATCCCCACTGAAGGACGAGCCATGCAGTAGGAGCCAGCACATCCCACGGAAGAGCAGGACCCAGTGCTGCAGGAGGGACGGGAGATGTGGAGCCTCAGCTGCCTCCTCTGGGGACTCCTCCTCATCCTCAGCACCAGCAGCACGGAGGGCTTTGCCCAGGCAGGGTAAGGGCCTGTTTTGTCTGCACCTCTCAGGTGTGTTCTCCACCCATCAGGGAGAGGCATGCTCTCTCTGAGGGGGGAATAGCCCTCTCTGGGCTGGTGAGGAGGTGGAAAAAGCTCTCCCAGGGCTCAGCAGCCTGCTGCTGGTTGTTTGCTTTCTCACTGAAGCTAAAACATCTCTCAGAGGAAATGTCCCAGCTCTGTTTAACTCCATGCAGGGACACAAAGATGCTCTGGGCTTTTTGTCCAGGAGAGTCAAAAGCTCATCAGGCCCTGGGCTGTTCAGGAATTATTACAGTCTCTTTCAAGCACATCCTTCATGAAAATATGTGTGAAATTCTGCTAGCACACAAATCAAGCCTTGTGAACAAGCTGTCACTGAAGGATACAGCTCCCATCAGAGGAGGATGCAGCTCCCAGCTCTGATGGACACCCAGGGACACAGGGCTTTGTGCTCCCCAGGGTGCTGCTGGGGCCCATGGTCCTGCCAGCCCAGCAGTGGCAGCTCCAGCAATTCCCCTTCCCTTTCTGGGAAATGGGTCTGGGAGAGCTCCCTGGATCCCAGCACAGCCTGGGCAGGCCCAGCTCAGCTCCTGCTGGGTCTGAGGAAGCCCAGAGCTCAGTGTCCCAGTTTCTTCCCCAGCTGAGAGGAGCTGGAGCTCAAAACCCTCCCCCAGACACAGCTCACATTTTCTACAAAGTTTGTTTTTAGACTGAAATGCTCCTCCAGTGTCAAACCTTTCACATTCTGTCCAGGACTGAAACCACAGCTGAATTCCTCACTCACACGCACAGGCTGCAGCTAAAACTTTGTTCTGAATTTTACAAAGCAAACAATTGCCATTTAAAAATTGCATCTTCTATAACATTAATCATGAGGCTGAGAGGAGTTTTCTGGAGTTAATGGAAACCATCTGATGTCCATGCTAATTCCCAGGCTTTTTATTTTAGTTTCTAATTGAACTGGGAGGCTGAGACAAGTAGATGGGTTCCTCAGTGGGACTGACCTGCTTGGGCTGGAAATTGTTGAAAAAAAAAGGATGTTTAACCAAGACCACTTTGGCTGTTAACCTTGGGAAAGTTTTTGACTGGATAACACTTATCTTAGGAAGGCTGGGGAGTGCCTTTTATCCAAGCTCTGTTTTTTCTGCGGTGAGCCTGACCCTTCCTGTGAAATCATTAATTTCTTGGTGACCACAGGGGCATCCGTTTCAGGAATGCAAAAGTCTCAGAAAGGAAAAATCCACCCAGAAAGTGAGTGATTTTAGGGGAGGGGAGACAATGAATGTCATGAGTAAATCATCCCTAAATCTGGGTCCCAACTGCTCCCCCGGGACGGGGGAGGAAGCGCTCACGGCGCTCCAGAGCTGTGTCACTGACCCGAAACAGCTTGAAGTGGCTTCCCAAGTCCCTGGGGCAACCAGCCACTGCTGTCCACGAGCCCAGTGCAGAGAGGGGAGCTCAGGCCGTGTCCTGGCAGCGGGACTGAGCGAGCCCTCCGTGCCCAGCCGCAGGGTGTGCTCAGCCGCGGGGCCGCCGAGCCGCCTGAGCGCCCACGCCGAGTCCCACGTGCAGCCCGTGTACCAGCCCTACCTCACCACCTGCCAGGGCCACCGCCTCTGCAGCACCTACAGGTGAGCCCACCCACCTGCCTGTGCCACGGGCAGCAGGGATCCTGCTCCGCCCGCAGGGATGGGGATCCCAGCCCCTGGGAGCGCCCTGGGCCGCTGTGGGAGCAGGGCAGGGCTTTGGGGCACCCTGCTCAGCCCTTCCTTGCCTTGCAGGACCATCTACAAGGTTGCCTACAGGCAGAGGTACAGGCAGCTGCCCCAGCCCATGGCCTCGTGCTGTCCTGGCTGGAGCAGAGCAAACGGCCACACGCTGGGCTGTAACAGAGGTGAGGAGCTGCTGGGTCACCCCGGTGCCACTGCCCGTCCCCAGACCCCTCGTGTCCCTGGAGGGGGCCCCAGGACCACCTCTCTCCTTTACCAACCCTCTGCCTGTCAGGTGGATTCTCCTTGAATTAAATGTTCAGCATCACAGCCAAATGTGGTTCAATAGCTGATTAATTCCCAGCTGTTTTCTGCTGCCTCTTGGGCCTTTTTCCTTTGGGATCACTTATTACCTTTATAGTTACCAGAGGATAAATAAAACAAGTCCTTCCCATCTAAATCAGCAGAAATGGATGAGAAAGGCTTTCAGGAGGCAACATATACAAACCACAGCAGCAGCCAGTCTGTCCCCAGTGAGCTCAGAGCGTGGCACCATGGGCTGCTGCTGCCTGTTGCCCTCCTCCTTCCCATCTTTGCTGCCTGCAGACCCCTCAGCTTCTTTCCAGCTCCTTTTCCTTCCACCCTCCCTCAGTCCTGTTCCCTCTGTGCAGCTCAACCCTGCTGTGTGGTGCTGGTGTGTTTTGGGGTGTGCACACCTCTGGGGGTGGGGGAGGGAGCTGGGGACCCCCGGAGCAGCGGGGTGATGTGTGCTGGTGTTCCCTCTCACAGCTGTGTGCTGGGAGCCGTGCCAGCACGGCGGGAGCTGCGCCTTCCCCGGGAGATGCTCCTGCCCCCCCGGCTGGACGGGGCGAGCCTGCCAGACAGGTACTGGCCATGTCCCCCTGTCCCTGCTACCTGCCCTGCTGCTGCTGCTGGGAGAGCTTCTCCTGGGAGCATGCCAGCTGACGTGGGGCTCTGGGTGTTCTTTGCCCGACACCAACCCCTCAGGGGGGACAGGGACCTTGTCAGACCTTACCCCTTATCCCTTACCAGACCTTGGGCCATGTCTGATTCTGTCCCTCTGCACACACATGAACACTTGCTCCAGGAAAGGGTGGGAAGTGTGGCTCCCAGGGGAGGTCTGGCCTCCCTTTGGCTGCCTCAGTGCTCCCTCCTGTGCAGCTCTGGCACCCCCATTTTCTCTGCCTGCTGCTCTGTGCTGGGTCAGTGGGAGCAGAGCTGGGAGCCTCTCTGCAGCACAGAGCCCTTGTGGGGCCAGCCTGAGTTCGTGTGTTCGTGATCATCCTTCCCAGGCTTTGTAAACTCTCGCTGTAAACTAAAGCACCCTTTTACTGCAGAGACTAAAAATCCATAAACCAAAATTATCTGGGGGTGGAGGAGAAGCCTGGTGATGTCCAGGCTCCTCTCCAGCACAGGAACAGCCCCAGTACTCCTCACAGCATGGAGAAATCGGGCAGTGTGGTGCACACCAGTGCTGCAAACCCCTGCCACGGTGTTTCCCAGCTTTTCCCAGCTTTCCAGCCTCCTGTAAGGGAGAGGAGGAGCGTGTGGCACTGACCCATGCTGGGCCAGGCAGGGCTGAGCCCATCGCTGACAGCTCCAGCTCCAGGGGAAAGGATTTTCCCACTGCCTAAAACAGATTTGCCCGGGCGTGGGAAGAGCTTCAGCTCTTTCTGCTTTGTGGGAACAGCTTTAATAACTCCCCCGTGCGAGGAGAGGTTACTGGGTTTTGTACACACTTGAAAGGCTGATAGCTCCTCGCCACAGCTGGCTGGAACCAAAACCCCGGCCGTAAATCCGGGATGAGAGCCGAGCACTGCCTGCGCCCGCCTGGCCAGAGCTGGGACGTTCTGACCACAGCTTCTCCTTCTGGCTGTGTTGTGGGGGGAGCAGGAGGAAGGGAGGGGCCAGACCCTCTCCAGCTTAGCCCAGGTTTATCCCGGGCTGTCCCATGCGCTGGTGGTGCTGAGACACCCAGAGCTGTGCCCGGCCCAAACACCAGCTCACTTGGGGGGCACTCACTGGGGTTGCAGTGCAGCCCCCCTGTGCCTAAGCCATCTGTGCCACTCACCCTGTCCCCTCCTCACTGAGCTGTTCCTGTGTTCCAGACGTGGATGAATGTGCCAGCCAGAGCCACGGGTGCAGCCAGCTCTGCATCAACACAGCCGGGAGCTTCCACTGCGCCTGCCGGGACGGCTTCAGCCTGGATGCCGATGCCAAGGGCTGCCAGCCCCTGGGGCCAGCTCCTGGGACAGACACCTCCAGCCAAGCAGGTATCCTGTCCTCACACTGAGCCCCAGCTGCTGGGAGCCTGCAGAGAGAGCTGAGGGAACACTCAGCATCACAGGAGATGGGAGAGGGGACAACAGCCAGAGCCCCTCTGCTTTATTCTCGCTGACCCAGGAGTGCTTCTCCCACCCAAACAACTTCCCCTGAGCACAAATCCATCTGTGAGGGTGACAGGGCCTGGCTGTGGCTGGAGGTGACTGGGATGTGTCTGTTCTCTCCCTCATCATCCTCGTTCCTGCAGGGCAGGTCTGGAGCCACGAGGAGCGGCGGGCACCGCTGGTGACGGCCCATTATTACTTTTGGTACGCGCTGTGACACTTCAAACTCGTACCGTGAGTAATAATGCGCTGTGGCCAGCACGGGCATCACGCAGCAAACATCTGGGACAGCCTGCACGTGCCCCACCTGCCTCTACCCCTGTGCAGGGCCCTCAGCTGGGACAATCCCTTGTGCCCACCACAGCACAGGGCAGAGCTGGGTGTTTTGTGGCAACACGGGCACAAAAGGCCGGGATCCAGCAGATCTCTTGTCCCTTAAGCATCACCCCACTGCCTGAAACCCTCCCCACTTTGTTGCAGGTGCTGCAGCAGCAGGAGCAGCCTGTGCCTTTAGCAGCTGGACTAGATGCCAGCAGGTCCAGCTGATGTTCTGGGGGATGATCCCAGCGGGGCAGACCCTGGGGGTGGAAAGCAGCAGAGCTTGCCCAGAGCCCTGCAGCCATGTCTTTCTCCCCAGCAGCTTCCACCTCACCTCGGCAGTGGGCTTTTACTCACTGACATTCTCTCGGTCACTTTTTCAGGTCCTTCCAGTGAAATGAGGGAAGAAATGAAGGACCTGAGGAGCAGAGTGGAAGCTCTGGAGCAGGTGAGTTGCAGCTCATGCCCTTGCCCTGCTCAGCCAGCTCCCAGCCGGGGCTGTTTGCAGCCAGGGTTTCCCTCCTCCCCGGCTCTATTTTTAACATCCCAGCAGCAATCCCAGCTGTGCTCCCCGCAGCGCCCACGCCACGGCTTTTCCAGCCCTTTGAACACAACCACAGCCCCTTGAGCCCTCCCTGGTGGGTGCTGCGTCCCCCCAGGTGGTCCTGCTGGCCAGGGGGGATGCACTCACAGCTCCCCTTCTCCCTGCAGAAGCTCCAGCTGGTGCTGGCCCCCTTCCACAACCTGATGCTGCCAGAGGATGTCGGTGCAGACCCCATCAGCCGCCTGTCCCACTCCCTCCAGCAGCTGGACAGGATCGACTCCCTGAGCGAGCAGATCTCTTTCCTGGAGGAGCGGCTGGAGACCTGTAAGTGCCTGGAAAAAGCAGAGGGGAAGGATCTCCCTGCAGCCATGCTGGCCACGGGGAGCAGATGTGGGCCAGCGAGATCAGTAACACATATGCCACTGTTAATCTGGCTCTGCCTCAAGCTCAGCAGCCTGTAATTAATAAAGGATGAACACAAACAGCCCATTAGCTTCATTTCAAAGCTATTTCTATGGCTGCACCATCTGACTGCCCTTGTAGCAGCCAAAAATTGTAGGATTGGCACATGGAAACGTGGCTGTGGGGCAGAGCTGAGGGAGGCACTGGGAGCAGTGGGTCATGTGTGGCAGGCAGCACCTCACAAGTGCTGCCCCTTCCTGATAACTCAGTTCTTAGGGAAGAACCCCTGGCTCTTAAGAAATTAACAGTCCAAAAAGTCAATCAGGGAAGTTTAGGGAGCGTGCAGAAGTTGGCAAATTTATGAGCCTGGGAAGTTTTAGGCATTTCTTTTGGAAGTTTACAGACCAGTAAGGGCACCAGAGAGGGTCTCCAAAGTAGCAAACTGAGGAAGGGACCCCAGTGAGAGCTGTCATGTGTGAAATGGCTGGAGGTGGGGGGTCCTGCCTGGTGTCCCCACCACGCAAAGGGACAGCATCACCTTGGGTCCCTGTGGTGCTCACCTTGACTCCAAGCAGAACACAACCATCTGAACTCTTTTATTTTGATAAGAAGCTCTTTGCAGCTCATTTTCCCATTAAATAATTCCAGAAAGTAGGCATGGCTGGGGTGTGCAACAGCAGCTTGCTGAGTCTTGGAAAGACTCAGGAGAAACTGGTTCAGGGCATACTCAGTCCCAGTTCAGTGCTTGCAGTAATGGCTGAGAGAGAAAAAGAATTCAAAGAACTTGTCTGAAGACAAAGTAGCTGCAAATAGACACTTAAAAACCATCTCAGAAAGGGGTAATTACCAGAATCACTGAGTGTTCCAGCAGGCTGAGTTTTCTAGTAGTGCCCTGCACATATTATTAGTGACAGCACAGAGGAATGTGAGCAGTATCACAAGGTAACATGGATTCATTCCAGGGGATGACTCCAAAATCCCGAAATTAATTTCTGCCAAGTCTGCCTCAACAAGCAAAACCTGTTTTTGTCTCTTTTCATGGTCCCTGTAGGACACAAAGCTGTCCTGTCATACTCCAGCAAGCTCTGGGGCTCACAGGGCATCCCATGGAATACTCAGCCATCCCTGTTCTGTGCCTGGTGGAGCATTTCCCAACTGAATGCTATCCTACAACTGCACTCCCCAATTAACTGCTCAGTGGGGATGTGTGCAATGACCAAAAAACCCCATTTTCTCTTCTTTAAACCACCAGCAGAGGCACCAGGTCAGAGCTCTGTAATTCACAATGATGTTGGCCCCTCTAGGTCTGAATTACCCCTGATCCAGTTACTGTCACTGGATTTGGGGACACTGTGCACAGGCCCCAGGCAAGGACTGTGACATGCCAGGGAGGTGACAGTGACACTCCCGAGTGTGGGGGGATGAAGCCAGCCTGGGGTTGTTTGCCAGAAGAAAAGCAGCAAGTGTGGGTAACATCCCCAGAGGTTCAGGTCAGTCTCATTCTGCCTGGGAAAGTCTCAAACCAAAGCCAGGCTAATGACTGAATTTATCTGGCTGAATTTATGGGTTTTTTTCCAATCTTCCCAGGTTCCTGCAAGAACGAACTCTAGCAGCGTGCCTGGGGATCTGGAGGAAGCTGAGTGCAGCCACAGCTCTTATCTCCCTCTCCAGCCCAGGCTGGGGCTGAAGCCACACCATCACAGGAAGGCCCAGGGTGGCAGGAGAAGGCTGGGCTCCCATCAGCATCTCCATGGTTCTCTCTTCCAGCCCACCCCACCAAAGATCACGCAGTTCCTTCCAAAGTGGACTCTGAGCCCTCTCCCTGCTGGAGAGGCAGCAAATAAATGCCTGACCTCGTGCCTGGCTGTGCCAGACTGGCTGTGTGTGCCCTGGGGGGGTGTTTAGCTGTCCCTGGCTTTTCCTCAGCATTATCCTGGGGTAACAGCTCCCAGGGAGCAGCAGGCACAGGGTTGGCTGGGGAGCACAGACCTGGCCCAGGCAGGGCAGCTCCCTCCCCATGTCCCTGTGCTTGCTGTCCCAGGGAGAAGGTGGGAACAAGCCCCTGCAGCCCCAAGGCAAGTGTCACAGCAGGGGACAGGAGCCCCTGGTGCCTGCAGAGCTGGGGACAGGAATGGGTGCCCATCCCTACAGCTCCTGTTCTGCTCTCCAGGAGCCCTGGAGTTGGGATGGTGCCTCACCAGCGAGGCTGGGTGAAGCACAGCCCCTCCTGCCTGGGGGCACAGGGTGGGGACAAGAACCCCCCTGCCCCTCCATCACCAAACCACCCCCTGCAAGTGCTCAGGGCCTAGCACCCCACATCCTCCTCCCTCAGCACCCACACGAGACAAGGAGCCTCCTTTATTTAAATAACCAAAGGTGTAATTTCTTTTTTTTTTTTTGTTGTTGTTGATTTTTTGTAAAGCACATAATATTCTCAGCCCAATTAAAAGTGAACAGCAGACAACTGCACATAGAGGCACTGCTCCTTCCTCCAGGAGGAGTCAGACATGGTTCCCCTCCCCAGGAGCCCTCCCAGGACCCTCCTGGGTTGACCCTCCATGCCAGCCCTTTATCTGCCACTCTCACAAAGTGCTGGTTTGATTCCCATCCTCCCACCCCAACCCTTCCCATCCCCTGAGTCTGTACTGTAAGGCCCCTCCAACGAAGCCCCTGGCAGCAGCAGCTCTGCCCAAGGGCTCCTTCCACGGAGCTCCCTGCCTTTCCCAGCTGAGGCTTTAGCCCCCAAATGCCAGATAAACACAACTCCAGCAATGCAGGCTGCAGGAGCTGGGTGTGCTGGTTACCTGAGCAGCCCCAGCTGGCTTATCCCAAGGTCCCCTGTGCCATGAACAGGAGAGCTAAAGCGACAGGAACCATGGACCTGACCCAGCCTCCAAGGGCATCAACATTCCACAGCTCCCGGTGAGGGATCCAGGAGCTCTGTTGGTCCATCACCCCAAGGCACAGGGGAACCCCTTTTACCTGACTGGGAAAGCAGTTTATATCCCCTAAAGGGGGAGCTGAAGCCTTCCAAGCCTTCCCAGCCCCGTTCCAGCTGCAGCTCACCCACCCTGTGGCTCTGCAGGGGTTTCCAGGCCTCGGAGAGCAGCAGCTCCGCCCCGCAGATCAGCAGAGACGCGGGACAGGCACCATCTTTCGGCCAGTGCTGACCATGACAAGTGACAAAACGAGCACGACAGAGCCCTTTGCCTCCTTAAGGGGCATTGCAGGCACCGGGATGTGACCAGGCTGAGCCACCACCACGGCAGGGAGCTGGCAGCAGTTTCCCAACGTGATGCTTTCGTGACACAAGGGCATCTCAAGGGGACAGGCCTGTGTGTCCCACTGGTGGGTGGGAGTGCTCTGGGCTGTCCAGGGAGGACACCACACTCCTAGTACTGCTGAAAAGCCAAAATCTGGATTTTCATCCAGTTCTCAGCCCTGTTTGAGCATCTAGGTTGTGCTGATACAAACTGCTGCCTGTTGGTTTCCACCTGGGACACCACAGGGCCACCTCACGAGCTGAGCCTGCAGGAACACAGGTGCAGGGACAGCCCCACGAGGCAGAGCTCAGGCTCCAGGCAGGTTTTTGCTGTAACCCCAAGCTAGCTGCAAGAGCTGGGGGAACTCACTTCTCTGGTCATTGAGCCCTTTGGTAGCACAAGTTTGATGCCTGAGAAATTCAGAAAAAGGAGATATTTCAAAGTGAGAAAATGAACCCATAAGAGAAATCCACTCAGAGGGGAACCTTATGCTGGCTTGACACGCTGTGTGTGCCAGTCTGTGGTGCTCCCAAGAGTTAGAAATCACTGCAGAGGAGAAGAAGATCCTTCAGTATTTGGCAAGAACAGACAGGTCCCTTCAGCCACCACCACATGGTGACACCACTGGAGAAGCCTCTAGGATGAGTCCTTTGCCTCGCCTGGATGGCCTGACAGCCTGAAGAGGGTCTCCCTCATGGTGCTGAAGCATCTGTCAGAGAGGTCGGTGACATCGTCTGACGTCAGCCCTTTGGTCTCTATTGGAGGCAGAACCTCAACCTTGATTTTGCCTGGGGACAAGAGAGCAGCCTGTGAGAAACCCACACACCACAGGAGCTCTGTTCCCTACCCTGTTCCCCACCCTGGACAGCCCCAGCACAGCCCTCAACCCCTCCCAGGGCTTCAGGCATCCACCCCTGGAGCACAGGCAGAGTTAGATCCCAGCTCCAACAGCTGTGCCACCCAGAATAATCCCCCTGTGCCCCAAACTGCCATCCCAGCCAGAGCTTGCCCAGAGCAGGAGGTGGTAACCAATTTTTAATGAAAACATCCCTCAGTGTATTTAATTACAGCCCTTCCTGAGTTAACCCAGCCCAGGCTCTGGTGCCAAGTGCTTTGAACTGCCTCCAAACATCTCCCAGCGGGGCTCCTCCTGCTCACCCCAGCTCTGCTTCCCTCCCACACCCTTGTGAGCCAGATTTCCACACGGGACAACAGCCACCCTGTCTCCAAGGGACTCTTTGTTACCTGATGTAAACAGTTTTGTCTTTGGGTTATAGAAGCTGGTGAAGGAGGAATACACCACAGGGATCACTGGGACCTTGGGGAAGGGAAGAAAATGAGGAGTTATGGCATTTCAGCAGCTCAGGGCAGGTCAACGACAGGCAGCAAATCCCACACAGCAGAGCTGACCTGGCTCTCTGACACACAGGGCACACACAGTCCCATGAACAATACCCACTTCCAAAGGCTGGAACAATCAGCAGTCAAATGGCATCAAAACCACTCCCCAAAGACTCAAGGCACAGCGATATTCAAGGAACCAGGGCCAAGTTCCACTTCAGCCTCAGCTCAGCAATGGCTTTTAGGGCTCCTCAACCCAAGTGAGGCTCCAAACCCCAGGTATTTTCTGTCCTGCAATCAAACCCTGCAGGCTGCCTGTTCTGACAGGCCCTGCCTGCTGTACAGGCACGTGTCTGGGGCAGGGTGGTTGCACTGCTTTCAGTTTCTAAGAAAAGGAGTCACCAGTTGTTATCAATTGCTCCCGGGGAAGCTTCAGACAGACACAGGGCCAGGAGGGCAGGCAGAGCTGTTGTTCCAGTGCTGGTAACACAGCCAGGATCTACAGTTGGTGACTCAGGGGGGTGTAGCAGAGGCGGGGACCAGTTCCATGTCATCCTTTCCTCCCAGCAGCTGCCAGGTTCTGCCTTGGCTGCCTCACCCAGGCAGGAATGGGGATGGTACAACACAGGCTACACCCTGGGCTCGGCCAAACGAATCCAGTCAGAGGGCTGGCATCTCTTCCCTTTCCCAAAAGCCCTGCTGTAACACCTCTCCCAGGGAAACCAGTTTCCCCTGAGGCTTCGAGTCATCCCAGTCTCTGGCACACTGCCCCAGAACTGTGCCCAGGCAAACACCCTGCTCCTCAGACAGCTCTGGCTGGCAGAAGCCGTTTGCCTGTTCCCCCACTAACTGCTCATGGATGCTGTCATTTTGGAGAGAAAAGACATACCAAGAACTGCCATATGGCTGCCAGGGAGGCAAGCAGCTTTTTTTCACAGAGAGCAAGCCCAGATGTTGCTCTAAAGCACAAGAATTAACAATCCTGAATCATCACTACACTATTGCGACCTGGGGGATTGAGAACTGAATCGACAGCTTTGGGCTTCCCCAGGAAAGAACCCACTGGGCTCCCTGCCAGGAGTGAGCTCTGGGCTGCAGCCATGCCCCCAGGCACCCCTGGGCACCAGCACTGCCCTGCCATGCTGCCAGGAAAGCCTGGAGACAGGGATCAAGTGTGCCTGTCCCTCACACTCCTCCCTCCAGAGGGGACACCAGGACTGAGGCAGGCAGCACAGAAGACAGGGCAAGTCTCCACTGCCTACAGCCACTCATGCCCAGGGTCAGCTCATTCCCAGAGGGGATGGAAAAGGCTCTTGGCTGCTGCAGGGCAGCACTTCTGACACCAGTGGTTTACCTGAATAGGTGTTACTTGAGAAAAAACAAACCACACACTGCACAACCAGTGTGCAGTGCCACTGCAAAAGCACTCAGGGCTCCCATGCAGGGCAAAGCACCCTTACCTGTGCCTGGACAGCGAGGTGAAATGCTCCTTTCTTGAATGGCAGCAAATCCCCAGTGCAGTTCCTCGTGCCCTCTGGATATACCCACACCTTCACCTGCACATGGAGAGAGGAGGCTCTGCTCCAGAAATCCACTTGCAGTGGTGGGAGATGCCAGCCAGCTCTGCCAAGCTGAGCCAGCAACAGGAGTGCCACAATGTCCCCATGCCACCCCACCCAGCTCCACAGTGACACTCACATTCTCAGCCACCATAGTCTTGGCCACCTCTGACATGCTGAGCCAGCACCAGGAGTGCCGCAATGCCCCCATGCCACCCCACCCAGCTCCACAGTGACACTCACATTCTCAGCCACCATAGTCTTGGCCACCTCTGACATCACCATCTTGGCACTGCTGGTGCTCTTCCTGTTGATGAAGATGACGCCACCGAGGTACATGATGAGCCCCACGCTGCCCATGTACATCAGCTCCTTCTTGCCCACCTGGACACAGTTGTCGGGCAGGACCTCCATCAGCCCTAATGGGATGGCAGAGGGCAAGACCCAGCTGTCACCCCTGGGACAAGGACAGGACAAGGACAGGGCACCAGGGACAGGGTGGTGCCTTGCTTCTCTCCTGGCTTCTGAGAGCAGGAGGCTTGGCACACAGCAGAGTTAGTGGGGCAGGGTGGCTGCAGGTGACAGCAGGACACCTCCAGAGGCAGCTCATTCCCCAGCCCCAGGGAGTCCAGCAGGGCCACTGGCACACGTGCTGGGCCAGCACCTCAAGGACAGCACAACCTGGGGTGTTGCACAGGTGTGGGATTGCTCAGAGTGACAGGAGACCCTTCCCACAACCAGCCCTGATGGGGAAGCTGCACCAGGGGCTGCTTGTCCAGGAGGTACAAGCAGGACTTCTCCTAATGGTGAACAGGAGAAATATTCTCTTCCCTCCCAGCAGCTCCTCACCCATCATGTCGAGGACGCTCTGATGGTTGGACACAATGAGAGCAGGGCCCTCCACCTTGAAGTTCTCCAGTCCCTTCACCTCAAACCTCAGGCCGAAGAAATACTTGAAGGTCTTGACAACAGCTTTGATGATTCTGCAGAAGAAAAAAAGCAGTCAGCAGCAGAGCAGAGAGGGCAGGAGCTTCTATACCCAGTGGGGGTGGAAGGAGACAAGAAGAGCTGTAGAACAGAGAACCTCCAGTCTTA
Source organism: Urocynchramus pylzowi (assembly GCA_013397555.1). Lineage (NCBI taxonomy): Eukaryota > Metazoa > Chordata > Aves > Passeriformes > Fringillidae > Urocynchramus > Urocynchramus pylzowi. The sequence continues at coordinate 63,736 of VZRH01002470.1, forward strand.
TTTGTGCTGTGGTCACCCAGGTGTCTGCCCTGCACGGTCCCACGTGCTCCAGGAGTGCTGCTCATTTGCCCAGTTCAGTGCCATGGTTCTGGGCTGCTCTGGTGCTACCAGGCTCTTCCTCCTGCAAGCAGCAGGGCCCCACAAGTTGTTCAAACGATTCTCCAGGAGCTGCCACTCCCCAGCACACCCGACACCCAAGGAAGGCTCTGCCAGGTCTGCTCCTTGCAGTGCTGGAAGATGGTGCCCAGTGGTATAAACAGACCCGGGGTGCCCATGGAAGGAGGGGAATGGAGGTGAGAAACACTTCCCTGCACAAGGCAAGGATGCAGGCAGCAAACAGGATGCTCCCCACATGGCTTGGCAGAGGCTGGGTGCCCCCAAGCAAAGCCATGCTGAAGCTTTTGCCCTTCCCCAGTGGATCTACAGGTCTGACAGAGCTCCCAGCTTTTCCCAGCTGGGACACTCCAGCAGCTCCACTCGGCCATGCCAGCACTGGAGCACATTTCCATGCCCTTGTCAGCCCACAGGAGCAGGGCCCATCTATGCCACCCCCTGACCTGGGGATTTGGGGACTCTCCAGCTAGGCCAAAGGACACAGGCAGAAGCTGGCAGAACACAGGGGCTATTTTGGGCAAGGGAACAGCCATTTACCAGGACAGGTGGCAGAGGAGCCTGCACGTGAACAAGGCTCCCAGGAACAGCCACCAGCATGGCTCTGCTCTCTCCCAGAGCTGATTCAAGCTGACATGACCTCCAGCAAGCACCTGGATGTCCTGCCTCGGGGCCACCTTCTCCCTAGCAGACAGGGGATGGAGCTTTCCTTCCTGCAGCAGGAGACTGAGGGACAGCCAGCTTTGTCCCCACTACAGGGTCCAGCTTGGGAACTGTGCAGCACCATCCTGCTGAGAAGCATCCTTGTCACTCAGGTGGGAGGTGAGCACCTGGACAGCTTCTCATCCTGGCTTAGCAGCAGCTCCCAGCATCTGCTCTCCAAGTGTCTCCATAAACTCTTGAGCCACAGCACTTCCCCCAGCCTGCTCCTACCCACAGCAGGGCTCACATCTCCGTGGGGTGTCCCCCCACGCAGACCACCCGAGCTGGCTGTGACACTGGAGTTCAGGCCAGGCCAATGCCCTGAGGTGACACTGCTATCAGTCCTCATTTCCACTTGCTGCAAAGAGCCACACCCAGGGAAAGGACACAGGGAGGAATGCAGAGCTCCCGAGCTCCACGGCCCGCTCCAAGGTTACAGGGGTGCAGTCCAGGTGAAGAGATGGGGTTACAGGTGAGAAAAGGCAGGGTGACACGGACCAGAGAGGTCATGGGGGATGCCAGGCCACCAGGGTGACCTAAATCACACTTCTCCTCCCTTCTGACTGCCAACCAAAAAAGAGGTCACCGCTCTGGAAGTCACAGTGCTCAGTGGCTGCTGGGAGAGGCTGGTTACACATTACTCAAGAGCAAGCATCCAGCTTCCTCCTGCCAGCCCGGGGACAGACTTTCCTTGCACAAGATGTGGCGTGAGGCACTGAAAGAGGCAAAGGGGCAGAGCACAGAGCAGGCAAAGAGCAGGGGTGGCCTGCTGGGCTGGCCACGTCACCCACAGGGTTAAAGGATGGATCTGAGTCCCCTACAACCCCAAAAGTGACTTCTCTGCCGGAATCAACGACCCAGACATGGCGCAGCCACGGCTGCAGAGAGCTGTAAAACCAGTGCACTTACTGCCAGACACAAGGAGCACAAAAATAACAGGGAATGGGACTTTTCAGTGCATCCCTAACAGTCTGAGTATGAAAGCCAGCAGCCCCCAGATTCACGTGCTCTGCTCCACAGCCAGTCACAGAGGCTTGTTTAGGATACTCTGATTTTCAAGGACTACTGAAATCTGCTTACCAGATTGGAAGCTCATGCAAGATGTTTTACCACAGATAAACAGTTCTATCTCTATCAGACACCCTGGGTAACCTCTTCCAAGTCACACCAGCTTGACACTGGAGCCAGCAGCACAGCAAGAACGGGGTGTTCTGCACCAGGCAACAACACCATTATCACTGTCTGTCCACCAGCACATGCTCTGCTCCAGCCCCCTTTCCCAAGCTGGAATAAACAGCCTGGGATGTTGGAGAAATAAGGAACTCACTGAATCACCTCAACCATGGACCTCCCAGGGGCTGGGATACATCACCAGGATCTTCAGCCAGTGCCACTACAAGGAAACAACAGGCTTAAATTACAGGAAAAGGGTGGTTCTGGCCAAAATTCAGCCCTGGGTTTCAACATGAGGAGTCATCCAATGCAAGTTCTTGTTTCCAAATAATTCCTTGAAGTTTACAGAAAATTTAGAGGGTTTATTTTTTTTTGGGAAATAAAAGGATAACGTCTCCATCACTGACATAATAAATTCTCCCGGCTGCAGAGCTTGCTGAGTGTTGGAAAGCTGCTCCTGAGTGAGCAAAGGCAACCAAAGCTGGAGAGAGAGCCAGGCTGGAGATCGCAGAGCAGACTGCCTGGGGCCATGGCACCAGCTGGGACAGGCAGGGCACAGCCCTCAAGGCAGCACATCAGTGCCCTGTGCCTGCTCCCTCCGCCCTGAGCCCTACACGTGAAAGTCACACTGCAAAGCAAAGTCCAGCTCCACCTGCTCAGACGCTGCCAACCTTTGATCCTAAAGGATGTTAAGGCTCTCCTTTCCCCTGCATCCATATGACAGTAGAGGTAAAAAGCTGCCTAGGGGAGAGCTAAACCAGGAAATGAGCTGTCCTGTGCTGCCAGCAGAAGCGCCAGCTCTGTCCTTAGAGTGCACCTTGGCATGGAGAGGAGCTGCTGGGTGACAGCAGCCCCTTGGCCCTTGTCACAGGTGTCCTGTCAGGGGACACAGGGCCGGACAGCAGCTGCAGGAGAGCTGTGCCCTGGCAGCACATGGCACACAGCCTGCCAGCCTCTGCTCCTGGGGCAGGAAACACCCCAAACACAACCACCCAACTGTGAGGATCAAAAGGAACCTTCTAGAGATCGGCTCCATCTGCCATGGCAGGGTCACCCAGTGACACAGGTGTGTTTGGAATGTCTCCAGACAGGTAGATTCCTCAGACTTCCTGGACAGCCTGCTCCAGTGCTCTGCCAGTCTCAACAAACACTGCTCTCCTGCAGCTTTCCCTAAAAGAGCCACCACCGCCACCTTCCAGGCGCTTCATCCCCAAACGTGCCTGGCCGAGGGCTCTGCCACGGGCCGGCACAGCCACCCGTGAGCCTAGAGGGGACCCTCGGGGCTGCCACCGCTGTGACAGAGGCTGCCACCACCCCAGGGGCTCCAGGCAGCGGCGAGGGGGTGACACCGCTGTCCCCAGCGCCCGTTCCCCCCGTTCCCCCCGTACCTCATGTTCTTGACGGTGCGGCCGCCGTTGACCAGCAGGCAGGCTACGGCCGCCAGCGCCGAGGCCACCAGGCACAGCAGGCAGTAGAAGCTGATGCGCAGCGCGAAGTTGACGGTGGGGCTGAGCACCATGAGGACGTGGAGCAGCAGCAGCACGGCCGTGCCCCATAGCAGCCACCCCATCTCCATGACGGCTCCACCCGGACCCGCCGCTACTGCCGCCTCTTCCCCGAGCAGCCCGCGCTGAGCCCGCCTTNGGACCCTCATGGAGCCCTGTGAGGGTTTAGTCCCTGCATTGAGGACTGTAGAAGTTTGGAACCCTCATGGAACCATGTGGAGTTTTGAGATCCCCATGGATTCCTGGGGGCGTTTTGTCTCCTCATGAAGCCCTGTGGGGGGTTTGAGACCCTCATGGTNAACGGGCATTCCTCGGGCTGTTGGGCGGGCCGCGGTGGCCATGGCGAGGGGAGGAAGGCGGTTGGTCCCCTCACGGACCCCTTTGGCGCTTTGGTCCCCTCACGGACCCCTGTGGCGATTTGGGCCCCTCACGGACCCCTGTGGGGTTTTGGGCCTCTCACGGACCCCTGTGGGGATTTGGGCCCCTCACGGACCCCTGTGGCGCTTTGGTCCCCTCACGGACCCCTGTGGGATTTTGGGCCCCTCACGGACCCCTATGGGGATTTGGTCTCCTCACGGAGCACTGAGGGGGTTTGGTCCTCGCATAGATGGTTGTGGAAGTTTGGGACCCTCATGGAAACGTGGAGTTTTGGGACTCCTATGGAGCCCTGGGGCTGTTTTGTCTCCTCATGAAACCCTGTGGGGGGTTTGGTCCCCTCATGGAGCCCTGGGGCTGTTTTGTCTCCTCATGAAACCCTGTGGGGGGTTTGGTCCCCTCATGGAGCCCTGGGGCTGTTTTGTCTCCTCATGAAACCCTGTGGGGGGTTTGGTCCCCTCATGGAGCCCTGGGGCTGTTTTGTCTCCTCATGAAACCCTGTGGGGGGTTTGGTCCCCTCATGGAGCCCTGGGGCTGTTTTGTCTCCTCATGAAACCCTGTGGGGGGTTTGGTCCCCTCATGGAGCCCTGGGGCTGTTTTGTCTCCTCATGAAACCCTGTGGGGGGTTTGGTCCCCTCATGGAGCCCTGGGGCTGTTTTGTCTCCTCATGAAACCCTGTGGGGGGTTTGATACCCTCATGGAGCCCTGTGGCCGTTTGGGACCCTCATGGAGCCCTGTGGGCCTTTGAGACCCTCATGGTGCCATGTAGAGGGGTTTTCACTGCCTGTGTGGTGCCATGGAAACGCTTTGGGGTCCTCCATGCTGTGAGGGAGTTTGTGTCCCTCAGGGCACTGTCTGGGGTTTGGGGACCTTCATGGACCCTCACCCACCTTCTCCACTGGCGCTTGATGCTCATTTTCCAGCAGCACAAACGTGCTGAGCGGGATGGAGCTTTCCCTGGTGGTGCTGGGGTTAGGATAGGATCAGGCCCTGAAGCTCTGTGGGTACAAAGCTGTTATGGGAGACAGAAGTGTCTGCTGGAACCAACACAAACCATTCATTGACCTCGTCTGGTTTTGCAACACTTTTTATAGCAAAACCCAAGTCCTGCAAGTCTCCAAGGAGACTTCACTGGGGTAAGATGTGACCCTGTGGTTCTGAGCATCCCCTTGGCATCCACAGCTTTGCAGCTCCTGGAAAAATCAAGGAAAAGTGTTAGCCGAGTTAAAATAACTGTTGTTCCCTCAGCTGTCCTTGGATTCACCAACAGAGGTTGTGTGCTGTTCCCAAACGAGCTGTCACCAGAAAAAGGAGAGCTCACTGCACTTTCCCTATCCCACATCAGCTTTAGGGCTGGGAGCAGGGCACAGGCTCCTTTTCTACAGAGAGCTCCAGGCTGGCACTCCCTACGGCTGCCAGGCAATGACATCTCAGAGCTGGTCTCATGATTCCAGCTAGTGCCACAAAGAACCCTTATTGTATTAGCATCTCCACACAGCATTAGATTAGTCCCCGCTGCCTGTGTCGTGTGGGCTGTTCAGGGAGCCTTGCTCCAGTTCTGTGCCAGCCAACATATGCCTGGGAAGTCACCGAGACCTTTGCAGCTCAGCAGACGCTGGGCCCGGAGCGATTCTGTGTTATCCTCGTGACTTTTCGCTTTTGATGACACGGGAAGAAAGTCCCTGGTGATCTGCCACTGGGGCGTCGCGCGGGCCGATCCGCGGAGCTCATAAACGCTGGCTGACGTTGGGAATCTGAAATGTAAATTCCGGCAGGGCCGCGGTGCCGGCGGCAAGCGGAGCGAACAGATCCGGTGTGGCAGGGCTGGTGCAACGCTCCACCTGTGGGCTCCTGGAGGAGCTTGGCTGCCATCCCCTTCTCCCCACGCTCTCCAGCGCCTTATCTGGAGTAATGCAAATGAAACATTCAGTATTAGTCTGCAGCTCAAGGAAGGGGAGCGCTTTCTGATGCCAGATTAGAAGCCAGACATGGGCCTGCCTGCGAGCAAGCAGAGCTGTCATGCTGAGTTATTTCATAAGGCAGGCGGTGGTGCTGCCAGATGACGACAGCCTGTGCGTTAACATTTTCATAACAAACTGCCTGATGGAAGAGGCCCGAGAGCCTCTGCCCGCCGTGCAGCACAAGGATCACCTCATCATCCTGAAACATGGCCTTTTTGGGGTAGAGGCAAAAGTGACCCCATCCTTGTCCTCCCAAGCTGCAGCAGCCAGGATGAAGCAGTTCCAAATGCTCAAAAAAACCTGGTTTGCTAGATTGTGTAGTGTGTTTTGCATATTTAAACTACTGACTGGATTATTTAAACATGGTAGAAGGATATCCTGCAGGTAGTGTAGCTGAGCAGGGCACAGAATCCTTGGCAGGAGCAAGAACCCATCGAGTGCCAAGCAGAAGGGTCCACGCAGCATCACTGCTGGTGGGATTTCTGTGCCTGGGTCCATGAAGAGCCATGAAGCTCAAAGCATTACCCTTATCTTACAATAATCTGGCTGTGTTCTTTTATCTTTTATTTGCCTAAATTTATTTCCTCCCTTGGCAACAACATGTGACCTCCCTGCGGATGACTAGCTTCTGACTGGAAAAGAAACAGAGCCAGGGAGAACATCTCCCACATATGGAGAAGGGAAGAGAGGGAAAGCACTTGGAGGGGTAGGAAGGAAGAAGGGATGTGTCCATCTCTGGCTGAGCAGGTTGTAGAACAGCAGGAGGCTCGAGGCTGGGTGGGTGCTGGGCAGGACCCTCTGGAGATGCCGGCTGTGCCAAAGGAAGGCTGGATTTGTGGAGAATCTCACTCGTGCTGCCTCGCCCTGCCTCTGCCCTTGGCTTCCCACGGCGCCTCTGGCAGCTCTACCCATCGGCCTGCTTCCCTCTGCCTCCTGCCAAGGGCCGTGTGCTGAAAGCAGCAGCTGGGTTTGGTGACATTAAAGGGGGGGGAGGAGGCAGCAAGCAGCCAAACATCCTCGTTCGTGGCCTTTTTGTGGCGTGCATGTGTGAGGCTGGGAGCCCTCAGAGGAAGGGCTGACAGCACGAAGCTGTGGGCTGTGCAAACTCCTTGGCACCTCGTGCTGGGTGCTGCACAGCAGCCTCCCTTGTCAGGGGCTTGGGGACAGTGAGGGGATCCACACATCTGCTATAACTCCTTCCAGACCTCTGTCAGTCTGTCCATCCATGCATCCACTGATCTATCGTCTTCCCTCTTCACCTGCCTGAATTAGCAGCTGACTTAGGGAGATGTGTCAGCGCCTGGTGTCACTGTGTGTCACCTCTGTGTAGCTCAGGTACACAGGACAGTCCAGCATCACGGCACTGACGTGTTTACCCTGTGTAACACTGCCACACGGGCAGGGCTGCAGGCTGGCAACCTGGACCTTGTTTGCATCCATAAGCAAGGCTGCCCCAAGGGCTGACATCACTGGCTGGCATCAATTTTCCTAGAAGTGTTGCTCTGGCAAAGACAGAGAAGAGGTTTGCCCTGGTTGGGAACACCACAGTCTGCTCGGCGAGGATGGTGCTAAAAGCAGTTTGTGCAAAGGATGTGGGTGAATCTCATTTCCCTGTCACCTAAAAGGGCACACGGGAGGTGAATTTTTCCTGCTGCTCCTTGTGTGGGCAGCAGGGAAGCTCACGGTGAGCCCACAGTCGCAGAGCTTCAGCCTGACCCTCAGCCTCCACGCTGGCTCCTGCTGCTCCGTGGCCACACTGCCTGTGGTTGCTGGGCTCCTCGGGAATCACACGTCAGCGCTCTGGTGACAACAGAGTAAACACTGGGGAGGAACCGGCTGGTGACTCAGCGTGGCTTCAACGTGAGCGCTGCAGTTCCCTGCTCACAACAGAGCCTTGCACAAGAACCAGAAACATGAGATTGCTAAACTGCTCTGCAGGCACAGCCTCCTCTGGCCTCTGGAAAGGCAAAGAGCCCAAAGGACTTTGACTCTGGGAACATGCAATTAAGAGAGAAATGTGTTTTAAAAGGCTATTAAATAATCTGAACCTTCCTTCCTTCCTGTAACCTTTACTCACCTACAAGTAACTGTATTGGAAAAGTAAGACATTATCTGCTGGGATGTTCACACCAGCCAGGTGTGGATTTAAATCCATGCAGGACACAAGGCAGGATGCTGATCCACAGAGGAATACCACACCAGCTCCCCACTGAGTGCCAGGGCTATCAGTGAGGCTGAAGATTGGCGTTTGCAGAGCCAGTGTGCATCAGGCAAAGGATTGCAGCTGGGGTTAACACACCACCAAGCCCCCCAGCACTGGCTTTTATTTTTTTTGCTTCTGGTAGACTTTGCCAAAAACAGGAGGTAGCAAAAGCACAAGACTTCCAGATCTTACTGTTGCATTTACATTTGAAACCACAGACTGGAAATCCCCCTACACCTTGTGGTCTTTGCGCTATGCTCGGAAATGAGGGTGTGCCCAGTACAGGACATCTTGTCTGGCTGCAGCCCTCAAGCTCTTTCAAGCAAGGATGTAAAATTGGAATCACTTTTTTTTTTTTTTTTTCCCAGTTGCAATACGATTAGGCTTTCTCCCAAATGTCATGTGTAAATAAAGGGAATTAAATTGTATCTGATGAATTTTGTGCTGGTGGAAGGGACTGGGTGGTTGACCTGGAGACTGATGTACAGAGCAGGGAAGGCAGAGCTATGAGCCAAGAGCTTCTTTCGGTGGACAGTCTGGGACTGGAGAGGGGCTTGTTGCATCCCCCACGTCAGGGGTTCTCAGCTCAGGGAACCCTGCTCATCATCAGCATAATGTGTCCCACCTGAGCTGGATTCCCATAAGGAGTCCACCTAGGCTGGAGTCCTATAAAGAGTCTACCTGGGCTGGATTCCCACAGAGAGTCCACTTGGGCTGGATTCCCATAACAAGGCACACCTGGTCTGGATTCAGCTGGTGGTGCTGAGCTCTGGGTGTGTCTCCAGGGTTGGTCTGCCAGGTATTTATGGGCTGTGTGTGCCCCACCTGTGCAACCTGAGCCAGCAATCTCATCCCCTCCTCTCCTGCAGCCCGTGATCCCTGTGCTGTGGATGTGTGGCTGTAATTACAGGAACAAGGAAGATCCTGTTTCCCTGGGGATCTGCAGTACTGACCACTGCAGAGTGGGACATTGGGGCTCTGGGAGTTGAGGCAAGGTGTGCCCAGAAAGGGACACTGATCTCCACTGGAATCTCTATTCCTGCCTCCCAAAGGACGTTTCCCTTACTCTGAAGCATCCCATGGCACCTTCTGGGTGCAGGCCCTGTTGGCTGAGCCCTGCTCTCTCCCCAGGCTGAGTGTGGCGTTCCCGGGTTGCCAGATGTGCCAGCACTGTGCCGCAGGGTGTGCCAGCTGCGTGGCACCCAGCAGGACGAAAGAGCCTTTGGGCTAAGTGCAGGTGTGCCAGTGGAGTGCGTCACAGGGCTGCTGGGGAGCTGAGCTCAGCCTGGGCCAGCACCAGCACCTCCCCAGCCCCAGACCACCCCAAGGCCACTGGTGAGTTTTGGTGCCAGAACCACCCCTTTGAAGATGATCCCATTCTCCTGCTCCTGGGCAGGTTTCCTGCCCCCTTCTCTGCCTCTCCAAGGGAAAATGGGCTCCAGCACCAGCACAGACCTTGCTGGGGCTGAGCACAGGAGCTGCTGGAGAAGAAAAAGGCGTGTTGCCACCACGGAGCAGTGGAAATGTACTGACACTGTTGGGCAGGGCGGGAGGGAGCGGAGCAGCCCGGGGTGCTTTCAGCACAAAGACCGTTTTTCTTGTGAGCAGCTCCAGTCCTGCCACAGGAATGAATTTGGGCTGGGGCTGAGCTCACACAGGGCTGGATCCTGGAACAGGCTGCTGGGATTGGCTGCACCAGGGCCAGGCAGCAGCTTTGTTTAGTAGAAGCACAACATGAAACCAGCACCCAGGTTTTGGGCGTGTGAAATCAGTACCCATCTCTTCCTGGGGTGCCTGTGTGGGAGCAGAGGGTCTGGGCAGTTGCTGGGTAGGATGCTGGGGTACCTGGAATTGGATGCCACAAACTCCCCAGGTGCTGCCCTCTCATTGCACAGCCCTGCTGGAGCTGCCAGTGTGTTGCAACTGGCTCAGGATCTCCTCCAAGTGTCAGAGTCCAGCACAAGGTGAATTCTTTTCCTGGCAGACTTCCCTGGAAATAAACCACGCACACCTCAGTGGGCTAAAATCCACACGGGGAATATGTCTGCATGAAAAAAACAGTTGCTCTCTCTTGGTTTCCTCTGTTATTGATTAATGCTTCTTAATGTCTCTGACCTCAAAAAATCTTGTAGTTGCCGCCTGTCACAGAAGATCAATGGAGCAGCATTAGCAGGAGATAGAGGCAAACTGTCCCAGGTGAGCTCTCTGCCGAGGCCAATCTGGGAGCAGCACAATCAATAGTTCAGCATGACCTCTCCCTCTTGCTTGCTTTTTTTCTCCTTGAGCTGGTTGGGCAATAGAGTCTGCTCTGAGCTTTCACCAGGACTAGATTATAACTATCCAAATTGATCTGATCTGTAAAGAATAAAAGGGCCTCTTAAGCCAGCTGTCTGCACTGGCAAAACTCAAGTGGCTGAGCAGACAGGGTCAGACCCTCATTAATTCCTGGATGCCTGGGACCCTGCTCATGCCATGCGTGAAGGCTGGACCACAGTGCTGGAGGGAGTCAATTAGTCATGACAAATCCAATCTGACTTCTCCCCCAGCGCTTTCCCAGTCAGTTGCTGTGCTGCTGGTGCCTTTTCATGAGTGTGTCATCATTGAAGCCACCATGCCCTGTCCCTCCCATGCTCTCGTTGTGATACCTCCTTGTTTCTTTTATTACCCTTTCTCCAGGGAGAAATTGTGCAGAGGAGGGAGAGCCCGTTGTTGATTCACAGGCTGGGAGATGCTGCAGTGAGCAGATGTGTCCCAGGTGAAGGGTGAGGTCCCTGGGCAGAGGAGGTGAGGGGGAGCTCTCCTTTGCCCAGACAGCCACTGCCTTGTTGAAAACCTTCTGCACATCAACTCTCCAAACTGCAGCCTCTCTCCTCACTGAAACTGATACACAGGGAGTGCCTGGAAGATGAATGTTGATGTAAAAACCGTGTCCAGAGCTGCTTATCCCACCTGTGCATCTCTGTCTCTTCTGAGGCCAGCTGAGCCCTGTGCCTGCTCCAAGGAATGTCTCCCTGGCCAAGCCTGACTTTGGGAGCCAAATGCCCAGGGTGAAAGCCGTGCCCTGGCTGTCGTGTGGAGGGGCTGGGGGCTGGCAGGGGCTGTCCGTGGGCACTGGTGAGGGAGGAATCCCCTGGGCTGTGTCTCCCAGAGCATGACCTGATGATGAATAACTCCATAATCTAAGCCAGTGCAGGGATCTGCTTGCTCAGCCCCCTTCTCCGAGCTCCTTTGCAAGCTCCCTTTCCTCCTTGGCTGGGAAGCGCCCACGGTTGGCACATGATGGAAATCCCAATGAGAGAAGCTCCCCTTCCAGAGCCAGCACCGCAGGGCTCCCAGCCACAGCCACCACCCTCTGCCTTTAACCCCAGCACTGCCTGCAGAGCCCTTGAGCTTCCTCTCTTCCACCTCATAGCTCAGGCCCAGGGACATCCCTGGGGTGTCCCCAGCCCAAGGGGATGGTGGTGAATAAAGGGTGAGATGCCCAAACAGTTCCCAGCAAGCCAGGAGCTCTGTGGGGGCTGCAATCCTGGCCCAGAGCATCCAACGAACCCCAGCACCCCCATTCAACCCCCCTTAATTTCCTAGTGCTTCATTCCAAGTAGCAGGGATTCGGAGAGGAAGCAGAGGGGGCGAGCACAGGACAGATTGGAGGGAAGATTGTGCTGGGGGTGGCAGGGCTGTCAAGCCAGAAACACAAGAGCTGATTAGCATTTCTAATTATAACCGCTGTGCTGAGCCCGGCAGGGCCCGGCAGGCAGCAGAGGCAGCTGACGGGCTGCGCAGAGCCAGCTGTGGATGCCACGCAGGAAGCGCGGGCGATCAGCCTCAAATCCTTCAAAGATGCACAGAAAAGAGCATTAAAGCCTGCATCCATCATCTCCGGAGCTGCGGCGCTGCCTGCGGGTGCCGGGTGCCATCGCAGCCCGCCCGGGGCAGCAATCCCTCCGGTCTGTGGCTGGTCCTGATGGCACAGGAGAGGGGGGTGAGCATGTGCCCCTATTTTGGTTTGCTGGCAGCTGCACTGCGGGTGACGGCATTGGGCTGTCCCCTGCTGTCCCCTGTAACTCTGACATCCCACCCAGAGGAAGGTGGGCAGCTCAGGGTGCTCTGGAGGGGACGAGGGGATGGGTGGCTGGGGGTCCCAGCTCACGAGTCAGGGCTGCCCCACACTGCTGTTAGCTCTGGCTGGAGACCATTTACTCATTTTCATTTAGTCAGGTAAATATTGCGGGCCAGCAAATGACCGCCGCAGGGCTGTGCCTGCCCGCGGGCTGCCATGCCCGAGGGCACGCTGCTCTTGGGGACGTGCCCGCAGAGCCACCGCCTGGCAGCCAAGTGATCAGAGGCCAGCGTGCGGCACGCTGCGGGCTTAGCTGGGATTAGCAGGGCTTTGACCAGGAGAAACTGAAGCGACTTAATCAAGGCAGCGAGTGAAAGAATTCCCAGGGAGGAGCCGAGCACTGGCTGATCCCGGCATCTTCTGGATGCTGACAGCGCCTGCGGGAGCATTTCGAGCCAAACAGCTCTGGGTGCCTGCCTGGTGCTGGAGCCCACCCTGGCAGTGCCAGGGGAATTTTGGGGAGGGGAGAGATGCCTTGCACAGGGGCAGCAGCCCAGGCAGTGCATCCCTCGTGCCAGGTGCCTGGGATAGAAACCGGAGATGGGCACCGTGGGGAGAGTCTCGCTTCTGTGTTGAATAAAAGGTATCATCACACCTGCAGAATTTTTATTACTCGTTTGATTGGATTAATTAATCATTCAGTGATAACTGCTCATTAGGCATTCTAACAATCAATACTAATCACTTAATTACTTGGCATATTACAGCTTGGGATGGTCTGCTCATTCCCAATTAGATTTGCTGGACAATCCACCCCTGAATTTTGCAGAGCCCCACAGCAGAATTCTGTGGATTTCAAGCCACCCTCAGGCCTGGCCCAGATGTGTCATTTCCCATCTCTATGGAGGATTCTTCCCCCACTCTTGGCCTCCAAAATCAGGGTTCAAGTCAGAAGGAGCTGCAGGAGCAGGGTGAGCAGGGAGCATGGAATGCATCCAGCAATGCACCTTCCTGTCCCTGCTGTTTCCCAAATTACCCACCCCACCATCAAGAATAAATCTCAGAGGCTCTTCTCTTTTCTTGTCTTAATTAACACTAAAAATAAGAGTCTGCTGGAGAAGCATCCTGGCTTCAGTGGGATGGTAAAAGCTGCCTGGATGGGGGCTGTGGGTGGCCGAGGTGACGTTCACTGTTCCTGTCACCACCGTGGGCAATGTCAGCCCAGCCCACAGAGAGGTCAGGGCACAGCACTGGAGCAGCAGGGATCTCCTCAGGGTTAAAAGCAGGCAGCAAACACATTGCAGGGTTTGGGAGGTTTCAGTCAGTTTTGTGTGATGCTCCTTATTCATCACCATTATTTGCATTAGTCCAGCAAAGGCTTTTGCTCATTAGGCCCCGATTGCTTGGTGCTTGGCACTGAGCAGGGATCTGGGCTCGCAGTGACCAGCTTGTTTTCAAAGGTCATTTTGAGCCAAATTCAAAAGGAAGGAGCAACCTGAGCTGTGAAAAGGGGGCAAACGCACAATCTGAAGATTTGCTGATAGCAGGCAAGGAATTACCTTAACAGTGCCCTCGTGACTGAGTCTTCCAGATCATTTCCCATCATATGATTTGCTCTCTGTCCCCCTTGCTGTAACTTGCCTGTGCACACAGGATCCCCCTGGATGGGGCTGTCCCTGGCCTGTCGGCACAAAGCCTTGCCGTGAGGTTTCCCTGCCCGGCCGCAGTGCGAGCAGGGAGGACCAGCCAGTGCTGCTGCTGGGCTTCGGGGTGGGAGAAGACACAGCAAGGAGGAGAAGCAGCGGCAGTGATGGCAGAGCTCAGGCCCGAGGGGCTGCAGCCCCCGAGCTGTGCTCGAAGGTAACCTGCTATGGGTAACGAGGAGGGAGTCTGGCTGTCTCACCCAAAATGGCTTTAACAAACCTGGAGCTGCTGTGAGTGCTGGGGGCCAGGTGGGATCAGCATCTCCAGAGACCCCTCCCTGCTCTGCCAGGATCATCAGCCAGGGCTGGGAGAGCCCCTGTGTGGTGGGGTGAGCCTGGGGATGGGATCCCCGAGCGGGTGGAACCCGGAATGTGGGATGGGCACGGGGATGAGATCCTCAAGTGGGATGCGCGGGTGGGATGTGGCATGGGACCCCCGGGTGGGATGCCCAGGTACGGAGCGCTGGATTGGGTTTGGGATCGAGCTCGGGCCGTGCCGGGCAGCATCCCCCCGGCTGCCCGGGCTGCGGCGGAGCTGCGAGCGCCGCCCCCACCTCCCGCACCGCCCCGCGCCGGGCGGAGCCG
>VZRH01002470.1:78136-91650 GCA_013397555.1 Urocynchramus pylzowi
GCGGCCGCGGGGCGCCCGCAGCATGCGGAGGATCCGGCGGCTGGTGCATCTGGTGCTGTTCTGCCCCTTCTCCAAGGGCCTGCAGGTACCGGCGCCGGGATGGATGGAGGATGCGGGCTCGGGGATGCGCTGGGTTGGGGGATGCGGGCTCGGGGATGCCCGTCTCCGCATCCTGGCACCGGCCGTGCACAAAGGGACGCTCCGCCTCGGTTCCCCCGACGCCGGTGCAAGGAGCTGGGGGTCGGGCAGCGGCACCGGGGGTCTGGAGCAGCAGCCGGGGCCGCAGCGGTTGCATAACCCGCGCCGCGCTCCCCGTGCCGGAGCCGGGGAGCAGCGGGGCAGCCCCGGCGGCAGCCCGCAGCGCTGGGTGAAGCCGCCGATGCAGCAGGGCAGGGATGGCTCCTTCCTTCGCTTTCTTTCTTTATTTTCCCTCCTCTTCCCATCCCTGAGCTTCCGAGGGGCCGGGCACCTCCCTCAGATCTCCAGGGATGCTGGGGCCAGGGATGTCAGGGATGCTGGAATGGGGGTTTTCTCTGCAGCCGTGGGATGAGAAAGCCTGACTATGGCAAAGATCCTGGAGCGGAGGGGTTATCCCGGAGGGGATGAGGGGGCACGGGAGGGGATACCCGGTGGGCAGAGGGTGCTGGCAGGAGGTGGGTGCAGAGCTGGGAGTGCTGTGAACCAACCCCCGTGTTCCCAGGGGAGCCACAGGGATGAAGCAGGATTTTGTTGATGATGCATCCATTTTGCCTTTGAAGTCAGCCCCAGCCCAAAGTCACTTTCATATCCTCCAGAGTCACTCTAAAACTAAACACAGCAACTCTCACAGGGCAACACCCTTCAGGGCAGGGAAGGCAATGGGGAGAGAAACCCCTGTGCCTTGAGACTGAGGTGCTGGAGGAACCCTCCAAATCCAAGCAAAGCTCAGGGGAACCTCTCATTGAAATGCATCCCCCACTCCCACGTTTCTTTCCACCCTTTAGGGGATGATGAAGCCAGAGCTCCCTGTGCCATGCTCAGGCAGCAGTCCTGACTTGCTTCTTCCGCAGGAACATGATGGATTCTAAGTCAGAATTAAGTAAAAAGTGACATTTTGGCTATTCCAGGGTTCTCCAAGACATATCTCTAGTGGGAAGTCCCCCTTTGCTGAGGGCAGGGGGCCTCACGCACCCACCCTGGGCAGTTTTGGGGGGCTGCTGTGCTGGGGGGGATCTCAGGCTCTCAGTGTGTCTGGCTTCAGGGCCATGAGCTGGTTCTCAGCTCACAGGAGCAGCCACCCCACACTTTGTCTTTGCCAAGTCCTGGCTGTGCTTGGCTTCTCTTTAATTTAATTTCACGTTAATTAGCGGTGCCATTGCTTCAGAAACAAACTGGGCATCCTGGCCCTCTTCACACTTTAGGGTTTCCAATTAACAGGAGAAATGTCACGATCTCGGGGCAGACCTGCCTGCTCTCACCCTCACTGCCCATTCCTGTGGCTCCCAGAGCCCTGACAGCTCCTGGAAAGGGGCTGAGGAGGAGCATTTTGGAGGTGGGGAGTGATTTTGGGCTACAAGACCCAAGTGAGGATCCCTGGCAGGTTTGAAAGGTGCTGCACCCACTCAGATCCAGCCCTATCCCAGCAGCAGGTCGTGAGGAGGGAGGGGGGTTTGGAGTAGAATTACCTGTAGAAACGGGATGGAAGGGTTTGTTTAATGCAAGGATTCATTCCCTGCCCTTTGGAACTGCTGGGATCTGCTCTGTTACACGAGCCAGGTGAGCAGCCTCTCTTGAGGGAGGCCAGATGGCAGCAGTGCTGCTGTGCCAGGGTCAGGGGGGAGGAAACAAAGCCAAGAAAACAAAATCCTGCTGAGAGCCTCCGAGTTGTTTGCACAGAGCATCACCCGTGAGCTCCCAGGTTAGTTACTCACCCACTCCCACTCGGGAACTGCTGTTGGGAGCTTCCCCTGCCCGTGGAGGGGGGTTCTGCTGAGAGGGGTCCCCCCAAACAGGAGCAGAGCTCTTGCAGCCCCACTGGGATACCCCAGGCTTGCACAGGGCAGGAGAGCCAGAGGATGTGGCCACAGCTCCCAGGGATGCACAGCATCCAGCTCCTTGCAGCCCAGCCTGGTAATCCCCCTGCTTTTAGGGAATTTTAAGTGACCTACTTGCAGCAGGAGTTGCATAAGAGACTGATGAATATATATAAAAAAGGCTGAAGGTTTCCCCAGCGCTCAGGTCGCTTTGTGTGGCAGAAGCCGTCCTTGGCCAGCTGCCGCTGCCCTGGGCAAGGCTCTGCCCTTCCAAAAGGGTTTCAAAAGCATTTCCTTTCCCTTGCAGGGCCGCCTCCCGGGCATCAAGGTGAAGTACCTGCTGGTGGTGTGGCTGGGCATCTTCGTGGGCAGCTGGGTGGCCTACATGCACTACTCGTCCTACTCGGAGCTGTGCCGCGGCCACGTCTGCCGGATGATCATCGTGAGTGGCAGCACAGCCCCGTGCCTCCTGTTTGGGGTGCTGGCCTGGGTGGGGCTGTGGGAGCCCCATTTCCAGCTTCCCAACCCCAAAGCTAGGAGGAGGAGCCCTCCTGGCAGCTGCTGCCCTGGTGCTGTCCCTGACATGGCACGGAGTTCGGAGCAGGAGGGGTGACCTTACCCTGCCAGGGTGAACCAATTCCATGAGATGTCAGGGAAGCAGCCAGGGCAGACATGGGCAGATCCATGTCTGTGCAGATGACACTGGAATGTCAGGGCAGGGAGCAGGGACAGCATCACACCAGTCCCCTCTGGGCTCTGCAGAGCAGGAGGAAAAAGGGAGCACTCAGTCCATGGTACCTGCTGTGGCTGCTGAGCCCTAAGGAAAGCAGCAGAGCTCTGTGTGGTACCTGCCTGTGGCTGCTGAGCCCTAAGGAAAGCAGCAGAGCTCTGTGTGCAGCCTGGCTCTGTGGTACCTGCCTGTGACTGCTGAGCCCTAAGGAAAGCAGCAGAGCTCTGTGTGCAGCCTGGCTCTGTGGGTTTTGCCCTGTTTGGGGTTTGCAGTGCGGTGCATGTTCCGTGTTCCCCATGGCGGGATGCCCCAGGAGTGCTGTGCGTGCCCCTGGCGTGGGAGAGGGTCTCAGCCCAGCCCAGGCAGGAGGGGGAGCTGGGCTGTGTCAGAACAAGCCTCGCTGATCAATCCCTCAGCAGAGAAGGGAGGCAGGAATTGCCATAACAACAGCGACGATCGTTTAATTTGATTTTCTGCCTGACTCCGACCGCGGGGTCTTGGGCGCTAATTCCTGCTCGGAGCTGGGGCTTCCAGACGCCGTGTCTGGCCGTGTCCCCTGTGAGCAGGTCCAAGGGTTAATTCCCATCCACAGCAGAAAAAAAAAAAAAAGGGAAAAGATGCAGTGAATGTCTGCAGCTCCAGCTTCCAGCCCTGAGGCTGCCGTGTGCTCGCTGAGGAGCTGCAGAGCTGCAGCATCTCCTGCCCAGGGATGTCTCCAGCTCCAGCCCAGCCACAGATCACAGCCACTTTCTGTCCCTGTCCCTGCCACCCCCGGGACTGGGGCCACAGCAGGGAGTGCTGCTCTGCTGAGCAGCCTGAGCCTGTGCATCCTCACCCAGCTCCACGCTGCCCTCTCCTCCAGCCCAGGAAGTTCTCCCAAGCTCCTGGATTTGCAGTAGCAGCATCCAGGAACAAACCCCTGAGATCCTTCCAGCAGCACAGGGGTCCCTGCCAGCCCAGCCCCACCATGCCCAAGGCACTGAGCCATCCCTAAGGGCCAGTAGAAATCTGTCCCTGCTGAGCTCCTCTCTCTCCTTGCCCTCCCCAGTGTGACCAGTACAAGAAAGGGATCATTTCTGGCTCCACGTGCAAGGACCTGTGTGAGGAGCGCAGCCTCCTGTTCCAGCACTGCCTCTCCTCCTCCCCCAGCCAGCAGGTAGGTCTGTGCCCTCCCCATGCCAGGGGCTGGCCACCAGCACCAAACCCTGCACGTCTCCCCCTCTGCCCATGCCAAACCAGAACCCAGCTCCTTCCCCCTGCTGTGCCCCTCCCTGTGCTCCAGGTTTACAGAGGGCTCTGGAGGGACAGGGAGGTGATCATCAAATGTGGCATCGGGGAAGCCCTGAGGGCCGACAGCCGCCCGGACTCTGTGCCCAGGAGGGACGTGGTGCTCTTCGACAAACCCACACGGGGAACCTCCATGGACGAGTTCAAGGAAATGCTCCTCAACTTCCTGAAGGTCAGTGCAGGGCCCTGTGGGATCCCACAGGCCTGGGATGGCTCCTGTAGTCAGAAACTCCAACTGTGTTTTTCCTTCCCTTTGAACGAGAGCTCCTCCTGCCCGTGCCCTCGCCCACTGCTGGGTGCCAGTGCCATGCACTGATGAGTGGAGGAAATGAGTTCTTATCTGTGAGGCTTGGGTAGCAGCATCCCTGGAGGTGGCTGTGCCACGGCTGTGGGTGGCAGAGCTGATTTGGTGGCCCTGGTAGTTACCCCTGTTGGGGCTTCTGCAGCAGTGGTGGGGTAGCAGCTCTGGCAGGAGGCTCTAGAGCAGCCCTGAGGCTGGCAAAATTCTGCTGGAGCTGGATCTGCCCACACATGGTGTGGCATTTTCTGGAGTGTCACCATTTCCTCCTCTCCCCATCTCGGTTCTTTGCTCCCCCGGTTCGGTTTTGTGATGTGAACATGGAGAGCCGTGAGGGTCTGATGCCACTTCTTGTCCTGTTTGCAGTCCAAGCTGGGGGATCAGCCATCCCTTCCCGCCTTGGTGAGCCGGATCATCACCATGGCAGACGTGAACCATGACAGGAAGGTGTCCCTGGCAGAGGCCAAATCCATCTGGGCGCTGCTTCAGCTCAACGAGTTCCTCCTCATGTTCTCCTTGCATGAGAAGGAGCACACGGCCAAGCTGCTGGGGCACTGCGGGGACCTTTATGTCACCGAGAAGATCCCCCACACCTCCCTCTACGGGGTGGATGTCCCCCCTTTCCTGCAGTCCCTGCTGCCTTCCCTCGCCCACCAGCTCATCCACCAGTGGTTTGCGCCGGCCTGGCCCCGGCGCGCCAAGATCGCCATCGGCCTCCTGGAGTTCGTGGAGGAAATCTTCCACGGGACCTACGGGAACTTCTACATCTGCGAGAGCAGCCTCAGCAACGTGGGCTACAACGACAAGTACGACTTCAAAATGGTCAAGCTGCGCAAGGTGGCGACGGAGATGACAATCAGAGGCTTCCTCAAGGGCCGGCACTGTGAGCAGAACGGGGACTGCACCTACGGGCGGGACTGCACGGCCACGTGTGACAAGCTCCTGAAGCAGTGCAAGAGCGAGGTGGTGCAGCCCAACCTGGCCAAGGTGTGCGGGCTGCTGCAGGACTACCTGCTCTACGGAGCTCCCCTGGAGCTGAAGGAAGAGCTGCAGAAACAGCTCCGAACTTGCATGACCCTCAGTGGCCTGGCCAGCCAGATGGAAGTGCACCACTCCCTCGTGCTCAACAACCTCAAGACCTTGCTCTGGAAGAAGATTTCCAACACCAAATATTCCTAACGGGGGAAGCACGGCCCTGGAGTTTCCAATCTGTGAGCTTGGAGTGAGGTCCAAGGGCTGAAGGCCTGTTTCTCCATCCTCTCTCCCCCAGGAATACACACCCTGCACAGGGAGTTCAGCAGAGCTGCAGCCCCTTCTCCTTCATGGAAATCCAAGCATCATGACTTGCACCACCCAGCAGGATCAGGGATGGAGCGGAGCTGGGACACGGAGCTGGGCTGAGCAGGCTTGGGGGAGGAAGAAGACACGGAAAAGGATCAGGAAGCAGAGCCCAGCTGGATGCATCAAACTGTTCCTTGATGAGCAGGAAAGCAGAGCAAAGCGATGGGAATGAATCATTCATGCTGTACTTGTCACATCTCCTTTTGAGGAACGGCTCTGATGTAAATAAACAGCTTTTACGTGAATCACACCCGTCCATCAATAGCCAAACAGCAGCCTGTTAAGTACCAGCTTGTGTGTGATCTAAAAAGGAGGAAAAGGTAGATTTCCCCTTTCAAAAGTCTCTCCTAAGTGTCTGAGTCATCTGCCATCAGCTCCAGCTGTCGCACAGGAAGCAGATCAGCTGTCTGTTGCACCGTGGAGAATCGTGGCAGTTCTTTGGTTCCGTTTTTAAGTGCCTGACCCTGCCGGTGATGCCGTGAATTGTGAGAGGCTCCCCCCAGCTGCTCCTGCCCCCAGTCTGGAATTGGCAGCACAAGCCATTCCCTCACGTGTCCGCTCTGGAAGCGGCCGAGGCCAAGGATGGCTTAAAGGCAAAGGGCTAAACACGAACCGTCGTGACCCCTCCGTGCGCCCGGGTGTCACTGCCCACCACACTCAGAGCAGGGATAAGCCAACCCCTCCGTTTAATTCTCCAAAAACTAAGCTGGGCTTGCCCTGCAGAGGTTGAAGGTTAATACCAGAATAATCCAGTGCTTCTCTCATTATTAAAATGAATTTCCAGGCAAAGCTTTTAGCAGGTCTCCAGACATTTTTTTTTGGCTGTGTCTGCGCTCCCAGGGCTCCAACTATGGCAGTTTCCTTGAAATGCTCCATTTTAGCAATCTTACAGCTCTGGGCAGGGAGGAAGAGCTGCATAAACTCCCCCAAGGTTGCTCAGTTCCCAGCACAGCCATATTCCTGCTGCTGGAGCATGTGCTGCTTCTCCTGCCAGCAATTCCTTAGGGAAGCGAGCGTGCAGCTGATGTGCAATCATAAAATAAAAATACACCTGACACTGCAGCACCAGGGCTGCAAATTTAGGAGCCCTTTGGGGAGAAAGATCAGGATTAGGATCCTCACCACCTCTCCCTGGGCACGTTTTGGTGTCAGGAGTGCTCTGAATCCAGCAGAGCCACCAGAGCTCACTCCCTGCTGAGGAGAGGCCTGTGAAATGGGATTTATCATGGGAAAGGTGAGCACTCCCAAGGATTCTGTGTTTGAAGGGTTCCTCAGCCTGGATTGGGTGTGTGCAGGTGCAGGTTCAGCTGCAGGGGAGGGAAAGGTAGGGCTGGAATTCCCTGGAATTCAGCAATGAGGCTCCAGGCTCCTCATCCCTTGTCCTGCATCCCCATGGCAACAGCTCCCCTGACAAATCCATCTCCTCCTGCCATTAGCAAGGGAATCCAAGCCCTGCCAAAATCCCCTCCTCAGGGCAGCAGAAAAGCCATTTTTCATCCTTCCCTCCATTGTTTACTCCCACTAACTCCCTGCTGCTCCCTTCCCTCAAAGCAGTGTTACAGCACCTGGAGAAGTGGAGGAAAACAGTTTCCCCAACATCAGAACCTCTCTAATGTTTATGAGTAGCTGAGATCTGGCCCTGACAGCTGAATTGAAATAAAGTCATTTGAGACAGCAACTGTTCCATTAATGCACACCCCCATGGCCCTGGACACTCCCAGGAATTCTGCTCATCACTAATAAAAAGCACAGTGAGTGCAGTTTACAAACCACACCAGGATACAGGGGAGAAATGAGGCAAGGCAAAGCTGTTTTACACTCAAATTCCTCCAGATTCCCCACAGGAGATGGAAAAAAAGCCAGGACACTCCAAGAGTGAGTATCTGATCTCACTGGATCCCCTTTGTGCCCAAGGGGATGGAGGTAAAACCTTAAATTGCTTCAAAACAATCTTAAATTCTTATATCCATGAAGTCTTAAATCCTAGAATGGTTAAAAAATAGCATTACTTGGGGTGCTACAAACACACAGCACAATCCTTTCAGTCTTGTAGGTGGCATCTTTATTTAGGTTTTTTTTTAAATTTAAATCCTTCTTAACCATGTAGAGAAAACACAGATGATCAAGTTTTAGGAATCTCCAAGCCATCAGACGTGGATGCTGCCAACCATTTCTCAGTTTGTCAGACATTCTGCAGCTCAAGGCATAATCTGCAAATAAAAAAATAAGGCCCAGGATGTCAGAAAAGTTGAAAAACAGGCAAGAAAAGGGAGCAGTAAAGTCAATGCTAATGAACTAATTAACCCTTGCCATCCAGACTCTGCTGCCCTCACTGTCTTGGGTTGTCCCAAGAATTTTCACACCCAGAGGAAATAGAGATGAAATATAAAATGAAACCACATTTTAAGGCTCTGTTATCAGGGTTCACAAGGAAACTGAGACAGGGGTTTCCTTCAGTCCAGAAGGACATGGCACAGATTTAGGAGAAGTTCTCTGGCATGACATCAGAAGGGTTTTGGGAAAATATCTGGCTGGGGGAGTTTAGGAAAGGGATAATTTAAGAGCAGGAGAGCTGGAGCCTGCTCTGGGTTATTCCATCACTCCCTAAAAATCCAAGGTGAATTTGCCAACCTCTGTGCAGAGCCAAGCTATTAATAGTGCATGGGAAAAAAAAATCTGGGTTTATTCCAGCCTTTAAAGCCATGACATAAACCAGTCCTTGATGATGAAGGGCTGAGCCATGTACAGAGAGATTTTTAATTTCTCTCTAAACCACTTCATGTAAAACATTCACGTTTTCCACAGCTGAGAGCCAGTTTTTCCTTCAGTGAAGCAATATCCATGGCCCAGGAGTGCTGCCTGGGGAAGGGCAGTTCCAGTAAATGCCATCAGGAAAATGTTCTGCTGTGCCTCACACAGGAAGTTCTAAAGAGACACTCATTAGCACTCAGTGCCCACACAGGACCCCTGGAGTGAGGAAATCGTGATGAAAAACCCCAAACACGGATTGCAGGTTAAAAGAAGTCAAGAAATTTAAATAAAAAAACCACATCCTCAAGCATAACCACATCCCCACAACCTTATTAACATTCTTTTCCAAAGCCAGTGGCTTTTGCCATTTAAAGGGCTCACTATGCACCACTGAGGGCCCTGTAATGGCCATTTAATGGTGTCCCATCCAGCAGTGCCAGTTACTCACTGCAAAGCTCGGGGTCACAACCTCTGTGTGCCCAGAGCTGCTCTCGCTCGGCTTCTGAGAAGGGACAGTGACACACAGCATGATTTGGACATAGGGACACCTGTGCACAGGGTTTGGAGCAAGCTGGGATAGGGGAAGAGAGAAGAGAAGAGAAGAGAAGAGAAGAGAAGAGAAGAGAAGAGAAGAGAAGAGAAGAGAAGAGAAGAGAAGAGAAGAGAACTGTAGGACAATGTCCATCCCCCACCATTCCCAGTTAAAGGCAAGAGAGCAGGAGAAGAGGAAGTGTCAGGTTGTTGAGCAATCCTGGGAGCTCACAGGGTTCAGAGCACCAGGGAAGGCATGGCCTGTTGCTGTCTGCCACCGAATGACACAGCCGTGGCACTGCAGCCACGCCTGCAACACGAGCTGGGGCAGGGCTGGCAGCCCCCAGCACTGCAGCCACACCTGCAACACGAGCTGGGGCAGGGCTGGCAGCCCCCAGCACTGCAGCCACGCCTGCAACACGAGCTGGGGCAGGGCTGGCAGCCCCCAGCACTGCAGCCACACCTGCAATGCGAGCTGGGGCAGGGCTGGCAGCCCCCAGCACTGCAGCCACACCTGCAACACGAGCTGGGGCAGGGCTGGCAGCCCCCAGCACTGCAGCTCACCTGGGCTGGGCTCCTCGGGCTCTGCCTCGGCTCAGTTCTGCCTCTGGAAAAGGGTGAAACACAAGGACAGCGTTTAGACACACCCCAAAGCCTGGTTACATAGTTACTGTTTCACTGGCAGCAGGAATTTAGAAGGAATAAATTAACAGCACAGGAATATTTTTGTTTTCTGATGGGATGAACTCCCAGTGTTGCCACGTGGTTGTACAGATCACTTCCATTTACACTTCTGTAACACAAGTGGCACCCACAGATCAGAAACCCACATGCTGCAGAGAACAGACCCTCCCCTTCTGGAAGACCCAGATCTCCCATCCAGAGTCAGTTTTCCCCAGTCTCCCGGGAGGCTGATGAAGGATGTCAGGCTATCAATCACTCTGAGTGCTCACGGGGTGCAGAACAACCGAGCGTAGAACATAGCCTGGCTCTCTCTCGCCACTCTTTGACACAAAGATGCCACAGCAGCCATCTCTGCAACGCCAGTGGCAGCCTGGGGGGAACAAATAACCCACAAAAAATGTAATTATGGGTGGATGTCCCTCCCTGGAAGTGCTCAAGGCCAGGCTGGATGCAGCCCTGATCAGCCTGAGAGAGTGGAAGGAGTTCCTTCCCATCCTAACCATTCCATGATTCTGTTGTATTTAAAATAACAAGACTTTATCACCCATTTTAAAGCAGGGCTAGGAAGGTATTTGCAGCACGTGTAGGTACCACATGTAACACTGCACTTACAGTCAGCAAGGTGGCTGAAGCTTCTCTGGGCAGCCTTTTTCTGAAGGATCACCCTTCATTTCCGAAGTCACACCATCTGGTCACTTCATTTTTTTGTCCACTGCTGAAGAAAGAAAACCAAAGGAAAATACTGCTAATAATCGCCTAACAACCTTTTTGCTTCATGAAACATGCCATTTAACTGAAAACCAGATCATTACAACAGTTAAAAGAAAGACATCTACTGAAGATTCATGTTAGCTACTGAAATCTTTGAAAACATTTTCCTGAAAACCTGAAAGCCCTAGATTTTCTTCCCTTCTTCAGTGGGGTATATTAAAATATACATAGCCGCGTATGCTTTATATTACAGACATAGATATATATGTGTATATATATATATATATATATATATATAAATGATATACATTAAAAATATATTCGGTCCACAATATATGGATATATTACTAACATCGTATTAATATATCAATAATATATATATAAAATGATATTTTGCTTCTAGCGCGTTCCAGGATTTGCAGCGCACGTGGCAGCGTGCGGAGGCGCGGGGCTGAGGGGAAAGGCCTCACCTCGCCCGTGTCCTCCCGCCGAAGAGCTCAGCGCCGGGGCCGGCGGGAAGCGGCACCGGCCCTGAGGGAGCNTCTAGCGCGTTCCAGGATTTGCAGCGCACGTGGCAGCGTGCGGAGGCGCGGGGCTGAGGGGGAAGGGCCTCACCTCGCCCGTGTCCTCCCGCCGAAGAGCTCAGCGCCGGGGCCGGCGGGAAGCGGCACCGGCCCTGAGGGAGCCGCGCCGGAACATGGCGGGGCACGGCGCCGCTGCGGAGCCGCCTCAGCCGCCAAGGGTTCCTGCGCCTGAGGGACGCAGGGCTGCCCGCTGGTCCCGCCGGGAGAGCCCGAGGCCGGTCCCGGTCGCAGTCCCGGTCCCGGTCACGGTCCTGGTCCCGGTCACGGTCCTGGTCCCGGTCCCGGTCGCCGGCCCGGCCCGGCCCGGCCCGGCCCGTCCGGAGCTCCGCTCGCTCTGCCCCGCGCCCGCCGAAAAGGAAAAAGCTGCCCCCACCTCCCGCTTATATAGTNCCGGTCCCGGTCACGGTCCTGGTCCCGGTCACGGTCCTGGTCCCGGTCCCGGTCGCCGGCCCGGCCCGGCCCGGCCCGGCCCGTCCGGAGCTCCGCTCGCTCTGCCCCGCGCCCGCCGAAAAGGAAAAAGCTGCCCCCACCTCCCGCTTATATAGTGTGGGAACGGGAGCGCGTGCGCACCGCTCTTCCGCCTCCTGCCGTGCGGGAGGACCTAGAGCCAGGACACGGGCGGGGACAGCGGAGGGGACACGGGAGGGGACACGGAGGCCTGCCCAGGAGCGCTCTAGGGCCTCCCACGGAGGCACGAGGCTACCAAGGGATGGATATTCCTCTTTTCAGCTGCTCCTGGAGTCTCCCATGTCCCGTGGTGGCAAAGGTTGGGCTCCCAGCGTGTCCCGGGACAAACTGGGGACCCTCCAACACCCACAAGGGATGTGCATCCTCTCACCCTGCATCAGCCACCCTGAAATGTCCCCAGCTAGGGGACATCCTTTCCCTCCCACTGCTGTGACTGCCCTGGCCAGACTCCCCATCCCATTCCACTAAGGAAAAACCCAGAAAAGGATCACGGGTATAAATCCCTTTATTTGCTAAGAACAGACACAGATACAAGTGGTTTCAGGTGAGATCATGAGCTCAGAAAAGCCACAGGACAGCGGCACCTCCCTGCAACAGTGCCAAACTCAAGGACACGAGCAGGGCTGGCCTGACTCCATTTTCCCTCACGTTGATCACCGTGCACAGGCCTGGGGGTCCCGTCCCAGCCGGTGCTGGCCAGAGCCAGTCCCGAGGAGCCGAGGCACCGAGCCCATCCCCGGGGCTCTAACTGCCCTGGGCTTTGCTCCGCAGCTCCTCGATGGCCTCGCTCTGCCGCCTCTTGTCCTTGGCCCGGACGATGGCCATCCTGAAGAGCCTGCAGTAGAGCTCCACGGCCGCGGGGCTGTCGTTATTGCCGGGAACGGGGTAGGTGATCAAACACGGGTTGCAGTTCGTGTCCACCACCCCGACGGTGGGGATGTTCATCTTGGCCGCGTCGCGGATGGCCACGTGCGGCTCGAAGACGTTGTTGAGGGTGCTGAGGAAGACGAGGAGGTCGGGCAGGCGGACGCCGGGGCCGAACTGGATGTGGGCGTTGGTGAGGAGCCCGCCCTGCCAGTAGCGGGTGTGCGCGTACTCCCCGCACGCCCGCGCCGTGCTCTCGACCAGGTGGCAGAACTGGCGCCGGCGGCTGACGAAGAGGATGATGCCCCCGCGGTAGGCGACGTGGGCCGTGAAGTTGAGGGCCAGCTGCAGGTGCTGCATGGTCTGATCCAGGTCGATGATGTCCTGATCCAGGCGGCAGCCGAAGATGTAGGGCTCCATGAACCTGCGGGGACAGAGGGAGGGTACGGGGCACGCAGGGATGGGGTGTGCAGGCATCGAGCGCTTCTGGGTGTGGGAGCCCCTCAGGAACCATCCCTTGCTCCTGCTGCTGGCTGACAGCAGCGGTGTGCTCTGCAGAGAGCCCTGGCACCCAGTGTCTGTCCCAGTGCCCATACTGCAGGGCTGTGCTCTGCAGAGAGCCCTGGCACCCAGGGTCTGTCCCAGTGTCACACCCTCCCAGTGCCCACACTGTAGGGGTGTGCTCTGCACAGAGCCCTGGCACCCAGGGTCTGTCCCAGTGTCACCCACTGGGAGGATCCCTGTGCCCTGCAGTTGTGGGCAGTTCCAGGGTCAGACTAATCCAGCAGATGCGGTCTGGGAGAGTATTCCTGATGTCAACAAGCACTGGAGCACGAAAAGCATCACTCACCTGTGCCGACATCCCTTTTTGTGGCCCAGGTGCACCCGAGCATCAAAGAGATCTTTCAGGGTGAAGAGCTCCTTCACGCTGAAGAAGTCGGGGTGGCTGAGAGGCTCGGTCAGCAGCTTGTCATCGTCAGCTGAGAGAGAAACAAACACTCGCTGTGTTTGGGGGGACGAGCCGGGACCGCAGAGAGGATGCACCGTGCCCGGCTGCTGCAAGGCGGTGGCACCGCTCGGGGGCCGGGGCGCCAGGGGTGCCGGGCAGCACTCACCGCGGGGCCGGCTGCCTGCCGGGGCCGTGGCCGGGAGCGGGACGGTGCTGTAGAGCCGCGGGGCTGCTGCGGGACAGAAACGCGTGGGTCACACGGGGGTGGCCGGGGCGCTCGGGGTAGGACCGGGCCGGGCCCCGC
>VZRH01002470.1:92046-102749 GCA_013397555.1 Urocynchramus pylzowi
TCCCCGTTCCCCTTCTCGCCCCGCAGAGCTCCTTCCACTCCCTCCCGCACAAGTTTTCGGATCACCTGGGCAGGATTGGGATGTGCAGGAGCGGCAGCCTGAACACGTCCCTGGAGAAGAGCCACTGCACCGGCTCCGACACCTTCATCACCGCCTACGAGCACCTGGACTTCCACCCCAGCTACAACCCCAGCGGCCCCTCGCACTGCAGGGACCAGCCGCTGTAGCCAGCTGGTGTCTGCCCTGGGAAAAACACCCTCAGCCAGCCTTGATGCTAAACTAGATTGCAGAGGGAATGTTATTAGGGGTCATATATTGAAGATTTAATGTGGTTAAGTGTCAGTTAGGTAGCTCATCTGAAGCGTTTTACCTAATTTATCAGCAGCATATAAATACTAGGACAACATAAATTCTGTTTTTATCCCCTTATCCCCTTCTCTGTTACTAATGATCCTTTACACTCTTGCCTTATGTAGTACATATCATTAAAAATTAAGATCTAAACTGCTTCTCTACTATTTAATGAATAATCAATCTGCAAGTTTTCCAGATGTATTCATTAACTCTTTGGATTTCTTGTAGAAAGGTCACGTTTCTTCTCTCTCCAAACTACAAAGCTTTAAGAAATTATTCAAATAATGACAAGTAATCAAAGAGAACATTTTTTTTTTTTAAGTTTTATTGGAACAACTGTAGGTACAGGCAAAGAAACTGCATCAGTTGGACAGTGAGTGCACTGAAAGAATGTCTGAACATTTTTGGCTTAAAAATGAGTTTTTAAGAGAAACTACTCTGCCTGTTTATGGATGAGAAACAGTCCCACCTTACAGGTGTAACACAACATTAAAAATGAGTATAATATTATTCAAACTGTTTGCTAAAAATATAAATAATGAGTGGAACGTTATGTCCAAACACCACTGCAATTGATACTCTTCACATGCCAGAAACATTCCCTGTTTGTGGCATGTGCTAAGAGCTGGGTAGATCCCCCTCTGCTGCAAACACACCAAAAATAATGAATTGGAACAGGTAAATAAACTGAGCAGAAATGGGCCTGAAAAGTTAACATTTCAAATATTTAACATCTGAAAATAAATAAGCAACCCTCTTCCATTTGCTGTGATCCTCGTATCAGACTCTAGACAATACCTGGAGCTTCTTAGAACTTCCCTTTCTTCTCCTGAAATGAGAAAATAACAAAGTTCTGAATCAATAGAAATAGTTGTGACAATGTTACATGTATTTTTATCCACAGATTTTTCTGCAGGTGGCATAATTTAGGGATAAGGCTGCCTTTTAAAAATATTAACAGAGTGGATTCTGTCACATATTTTCCCACTCCATCTGAAACGCCCACCTCTTCTTTCTTGCCTCAATTTCTTCCCTTTTAATTTTATTTTTGAAACCAGTTCCTTTGAAGAGTTTCGCACGCAGTGTATCTAAGCGTTCAGAGGTTAGACCAAATACACTTTTTAAAAAAGAAATACCTGTACAAATTCAAAATATCATCCTAAAAATGACTCATTTTACCACACAGGATCTACCTGAAACAATCTCTTTCTACTCTGCCTTTTGAAAGGAAGATTTTCACATTTGCAGATAAAATTATGTGAGGCTGAACTATCACCAACTGAAGGGATGAAAAATTAAAAAGCTTCTACATTAATAAAAGAAATGGGGGCAGGGATGGTGTGGTCCTGCCTTGTATAAAGAGCAGCTACATGTCAAAATATGTGTTCCTAAAATAGTAGCAAAGAACTGGGAATAAAAAAAAAATTAAGGGAGTCCTTGCTGCCCCTTGAGGATCCTTGAAGATTGTTCCCAAAGCACCCAAAACCAGTCACTGGGGGAAAAATGAAGCAATAAACCTCTTTTCAGATTTACCTGACAGCTGTGCTACTGCAGCCAGGATCTGTAACTCAGCAGAGCCATAATAAAAACCACCAAGTGGTTTAAGCACTTAATATCTGAATTAAACAAGTTTTGGGCTCTGACTGGAAAGAAAAATTAGCATTGTGCATTTTTTAAAAATATGAACCAGCACTCATTAAAAAGAAGGTGACTTTACAAGCTTTAGAAGAGCTGAGTTTATGGTTCCATCTATCTACTGCAATAATTATAATTAATTGGTGTCTCAGGAGGGTGGGAGTAATGGGAAAAGGAGTTTTCTGCACACTCCCCAGAGCTGGCACTGGAGTGACAGCCAGCAGGGCTGTGCAGTCTGGGCCCACTCTGTGCCCTCCCTGGGGCTCCCACGGGCACTATGAACAGGAAATAAAATCTGCTTTTATGAAGATTCAGCCTTGAGAGATTCGTGCTGCAGTCCCAACCTCGGTAGCACGTGTGGGAATTTATTGCCACTCAGGAAAATCTGGTTTATTGCTCAGCTGGTCAGCCTTTAGTGATGTGGGAGAGGGATTTCTTATTGCTGCAAACCACCAGACTTCTCTGAGCAAGTGATGAGAACTGGGCCAGGATGAGGACACTGCCACTGGAGCCCTGGATCTCTGTTCAATTCCAGAGATGCTCCTTGACATTTAATTACACAAGCAAAGATTCCACCTCTTGACCACAAACACCAGGAAAGAAAACTCGTGGGGTTCTGCTACCACAAGCATCATTCTCACCTCCCAAAAGCCACCCCTTTATATTTTGTAAATTCTCCTCCTTCATTTTTTGTTACAAAGAATGAATGACATCCTCAGGAGGGAAGAAGAGGGAACACAAAAATGATTACTCACTCAAGATGATGACACAAACCATAGGAACACTCCAGTTGCACGATCCATGGGCAGAACCCCATTTATTAAACATTAGAAACTCAGCAATGTACACCAGTTCCTATATACAAATCAAGTTCAATCAATTAAAATAAAAAAGTGCTGTTTGAAATCAGGTTTTATTTAAAGCACAAGGTAACTGGAATTGCATTTCAACTGGGAGTGGATCAGGTCACGAGTGGTACTGAGGACACAGACACAGCAACAGGGGCACGAGACACCTTTGAAGTCTTAATGTGGATTTACTGAAAACTTTTGAGAAGAAACATTCAGCTTTTTATACAAACAGTAGAGTGCTTCCAACATCTCTAGGAAAATTAAGTATACAGTTTAATCCTTTTAAAGCAAGGTACTTGGAAAACTTCTAGTTTAAAATACCAGCCTATTGACCTATTCCAAACAAAAGGCTCAAATCCTGCAACGGAATCAAGGCAGAGCAAAAGATAAACCTGTGAAGAGGCAGTACAGGCACTGAGCTAAGGAAAAACCACTTTTCCAAGGTATCCTACCACAAAATGGAGATGAGTCAACACACTGACCTTTAAACAACCCGGCCAACCAACCCCAGGGCTACAAAAAGGTGGCTGGACAGTCAGAAATGCCAAGTGAGCACTAGGAACATGTTTCAAACGACAGCATGAACACACCAAGGATGTTTATTTCTCTACATGCCACAGTTAATACTCTATGCTACACCGTATTTTGCCCACATTCTGCATCACACCAGGGACACCACGGGATTCTGGATCCAGTCTTGGCTGCTTTTGCTCCATTTTGCAAGTTTAAGGCCAGCCTGGAGGAAGACTCCTGAAGTGACTGAGAAACAAAGTGATGCTAAGTGGTGGTTTGGCTGAGAAGTTCTGCAGAAGAGCAGACAAAGAGAATATCAGATCAATTCACAGGGACAAGATGTGAGAACAAACTCCTCCAAGGACTTCACAACACAAAAATGAAAATGAAAGAGCCAACAGCTCCAATTTACACCTTTTGAATTTGCAGCGAAACCAGTGTGGGGGCACTTTTTTGTGTGTGTGATGTGAATGTGCTACTTCAATCCCGTTGAAAGTCAGTACAAATAAAAAGATAGTAGTGAAAAATTGCTTTATTCTGGCTGCTGGAAACGGAGGCAGAGAAAGAGCCTGAAGAAAGAACAGTGCTGAAAATATCCGTGGCTGAAAAAATCCGTTTGTGTTGTGACTTCCTACAGCAAACCCAGCTTTGCTTTATTGCACCAAAATTGTCAGTGAAAAGTTCACAGAAATGTAACATTTTAAAAACCACTTCTGAAAAAGGAAAGTTAAGGGCACTCAGTTCCAGAAAGTTCATTCAGGAAACCAAAAGCCATCTCTGGGTAACTGCAGGGCATCAAAAGGAGAGAGCTGAGAATAACAGGTTTTGTTTGAGCCCTGCAGGCCCGACAGTACAGAAATCCAGGGAAATCCAGGGAAATCATGTTGTCTGAATAGACACTCCTTCACTTGTCTTGGACTGCAATTGTGCTTGGAATCATCTGCTAGCAGGAGGTTCTGGGTGTGTAAAAGGACTTTGAGCAGCTGCTGAGATCACTTTGCACAGGAGGTGCAGACAGAGCCATCCACTCGATTTACCTGAATTTGTATCTTCCAGGCTGGATCTCCACACCCACAGCTGAGTTCTGCTCAGGGACCTCATCCCACAGTCCTCAGGGTGGGAAAACTGAGCTCCAGCAAAACCCACCCCACAGGATGGTCCTGAGGCAGCTGGGATGTGGCCAGTGTCACACCTGCCCTGCTCTCCAAGGCTGTGCTTTCCTAGCACCTCTGAACAGGTTCCCAAATAAATTCTGTGCGCAAACAGGTTTCCCTTTGAGAGACAATTAGAGGCCTCATAATTTAAAGTGTGATTAGCCAATATCTTATCTACAGTAACTACAGCATCCTGGAGGAATGCAAGCCCTAAAAATCATTATAAAAAATATCTCCTTAGAGCACTTTAAATAATTTACAAAATTCTACAAAAGCTACGAATGTCTATCCATGATATCCCTGTTAAATAGAATTATTTTCACATTAGTGTGTGTATGATATACAGGTATCAGCATCTCCCACTGTCTCTCCTTTCCTGTCTCAAGCTTTATCAAGTTAATTACAATCACAGTTATTTTATAAAAAGACTGCTAGTGTAAAAAAAAAAAATGTACTTACATATTTGAAACCTTTTTTTCCAAGAGGGAACCTGGGCAGTCCCCTGCAGGTAGGTCAGTAAATTTTGCACAGGTTTTGGTTAAAAATTCCTGCCCTTGGTGCACTTCACTAGCAGCTTCCCTGTTCTGCAGGACAGGTATTTTTCCTTCCATTTTGGAGCTGGATACCTGAATTTCTCCCTGCCTGTCAACTTTTTCTTCCTTAAAGCACATCTGAACACTGTTATCTGCACATGCTCCTCCACTATTATGCACTGCTGCTGCTGTCACATTGAATTCCTGCCTTGGGCAAGCTAAACTTGGATCTGGCCTCTTGTCCAGCTGGTTATTCCCTGCCTTACTGTCCACCTGAGCACTCTGCTGAGCTGGCTCTCTGCTGACTTTATCTGCTTTTCCCACACTGCACTCAGGGTGTGGGGGATCTGCAGTGCAGTCAGCCCAGCTGCCTCGGTGGATATCTCCTTCCTTGATCCACATCTGGGCCTTCTCAGCTCTGGAGGTTCCTCTGCAAACCTTATCAGCTTTTCCTGCTGCCACACTCCGTTCCTGTGAGGGAAGGCTGGACTGGGACTGATCCCCTGGAGCATCTGCCTTCCTGCAACCCTCAGCTGCCTCTTGGAGACACTCAGCTCCTGCACAGGTTTCTGCTACATGGGGACTCGCCCCTCCCACAATGAGTTTCTGAGAAGAACTGGGTTCTTTCATTGCTGGTGTAATTTCCCCTTTTGGCAAGGGGTTAAGTACATCTGTGTCCTGGGAAGCTGCCTCCATTCCCAAGGCACTGCTCTGGCTGAGCAAACACTCTGCTTTCTGCTTTTTGTTCAAAAGCATCAATTTCTTCCTGTCCCGGGCGTATTTCAGACCTGCAATAAATTTACTTGAGATTTTTAGTTGGAAGGTATTCTTCCTTTTAGATCTGGGCTTTGCATTCATGACTTTTCTCACTTTACACCCTTCATCTCTGCTGGCTTTTGGGGGCTCTGTGTTACGGACATTCCTTTTACCCATTGCATTCCCAGGTAACTCCTCAGCAGCACCACCTTTGACGCCCCCCAGTCCTTGCTTAGCTTTTGACTGACCAGTAGTAGGAACATTCTCTGCAGAGGAAGCACATTTTCCACTGCCAGCTAACATTGCACTTTTCCCTTCTGTTCTCTGAGAGTTCTTCACCTCCTCAGTTTGCTGAGCTACCTCAGTCTTTTTACTCTGACCCAGCACGAGGTCAATCTCGTTCTCCACCAGCTGCTGCTTTGCTTTTCCTTTATTACCAGTTTGTTTGGTCGCTCTAAGTAGGTCCAGACTTGCATCACCTTTTTGCATCTCTGAATTGCTTGCAGAGTCTTTAGCCTTTTCTGCCAAAAACCTCCTGATTTCCTGCTCGATGCTGTCATCGCTGTCCACTGAGCTGCTGTCACTGGCGTCTGACACAGCTGGCAAAGCACATTTTCTATTTTTAGCCCCCCGCTGGCTTGAAACTGGTTTAGGTTTATTGCCTTTTTTCAGCTGCAAGTTAAACTCCAGGTTTTTCATGGTTTCTGGCTTGTCATTGGGAAGTTTGATGCTGTCTGGAGGGTTCCTGACTGCATTCTCCCTCACAGCTTTCCTAGGTTTTGAGAGGCAGCTTTTTAGCAGTGAGGGATTTTTACATTTCCACTCGTTTTGTTGGAGGCTACTGAACTCATCCAGCAGCTGAGTTTCCGTCTCACTGAATCTGACTTTCTTCTTGCACTGAGCTTTCTGGTCCTTGGATTTCTTCTTTAACTTCCTTTTAGACCGTAACAGGTCCTTGATAGCACTGTCCAAGTCCTCATCGCTGTCCAGAGAGCTGCTCTCATCACCCGACCCCTCCCTCTCTGGGGTTTGGATGGGGTGTTTTACAGGTTTTTTTGTGCTGCTCTGAACCTGCAGAAAAGGGTTTACAGAGTCCAAGGCCACACATCTGCTGCCATCAGAGCCAGACAATTTGGGAGACATCAGCTGCTGCTGCCTCGGGTCTTTATTACTCTGAGCATCCCGGAGTTCTGCGGGGTTGCTCAGGGCACGCTCCTCGTGGAGCACTGGGAATTTGGAATAGTTACCTGGCTGGAAAAGTCCTGTCTCCAGCTGTTCAGGTAGTTTTGATCCCCCTTGTTTTGCTGTTCTGCCTTCCCTTTTAAGTCTCCTTTTCCGACTCAGGGATAATTTCAGTGTTTTGGGCAGAGCGGGCTCAAGGGTCCCGGTGAGGCTGTTTGGATCAGGAGGCAAAGGCATCTGGATGGAGCGTGACAGGCTGGGAGGTTTTGTTCCAAGGTTTTCTGACTGTGCTTTCAGAGCCAAAAAAGCCCTGATTTCTTGCTCTATGCTGTCATCACTGTCCACAAGGCTGCTGTCACTTTCACAACGGGAGGACGAGAGAAGCTGGGGAGAAAAGAAGGAGTCTGCAGTGAGGGATTTGTTGTCACTTCCCATTTGGGATGGCATGATTGTTTTGGAAATATCCAGGATAGCTTCTGCACACATGAGTTCTGCAGATGTGTCTGCTCTGCAAGAGGCCTGCAATGTGAGCTCACAAGCAGTAATCTTGTTTTCTGGAAGTGCAAAATGTCTGGCTTTTTTCAGTGGTTTAAACAGCTTATTAAAGTCATTGCTGGTGCTTTCTAATCCCGTTGACTTGGAATTAACTTCTTTTCTCTTGTTGCTTATAGGGTTTTTATGGATTTCTGGTGAGGCACTTTTTGTGGAGCTAATTGTCAGGCTGGCAGAAATGTCTGCCATACCCTTTGGATCAAATGGTTCCCTCTGCAAAGGGACACAGTTTGCTGCATGACCTGCCTCTTTCCTGATTTTCTCCAGCTGGTAAAGCTGAATAGCTTCTTCAATGCCATCATCACTGCTCGAGTCAGATGTGTGCATGCTCTCCTTGATAAGTCCTTCCCTCCTTGGCTCCCAGTACTGAGCTCCACTTCCCTCATTCTGCTCCATGAGCCAAGGCTGGCTGGCAGTGGCCATTTCTAGATATGCTTGGTTCACCTGGCTGAAATCACTGGGCTCTGCTTGGATTTTTGACTGCAAACACTTGGACTGGGCGCTGGATTTCTGCAGCTTGGGATGGTGTCTCAGGAGCAGTGCATTACAACCTTGCTTTACAGCACCACAGTTAGTTCTGTTTGTTGCTTCTTTGTTGCATTTCAGGACGGATCTCACACGGGAATCTTTTTTATCCTCCTCGGTCACACATTTACTAATTTCTTGCTGCTTTTTCTCATTCAAGAACTGCACTATTTCAGCTTGTATGCTCTGTTCAAAGGAATCATCGCTGCTGATGCTTTGAGGGGAAGCAGGCTGGAGCCTTTTCCCAATTCCCAGGTGGTCAGACAGGTACTCTTCAGAGAGCATCTCAGCTTTGAATTTCACAGGGAGGAGGTTACTCGCCACTTTGTTCTGGGAGAACTCTCTCTTAAACCTTTTGTCTCTGCTCACATTCTCGGAACGCTCTGCATTCCTTGGCAACGACTGGGCACTTTTGCTTTTTGTTTTCAAGTACTCTTGGATGGCTTCCTCTATACCTCGGTCCACAGAATCGTCGCTGTCAGAATCGAGCAGCAGAGTCCCAAATTCTACATTCCCTTCCACTTGGCTGCCATCAGAATCCTCAGGGCACCCACACTGGGTGTACTGAGGACGCTTCTGCAGCAGCGTGGTGCTGGATGTGACTCGGGTACTGGTGCCTTTTTCTCCCTTCTGTTTTTTCTGCATAACACAGCCACACTCATTGTTCATACCCAGGGCAGGCTCTTGGCTTTGCAGGTTGTTAATGATCATCTGAACTTTGGCGCTCACGGAGGTTCTGGTGACGTTGCTGTCGGATTCAGGGAAGCAAACGGGGTATCTACAATTCCTTGCTGGTCCAAAGGACTCCCATTTTGTCTGAAGAGCTACCAGAGGAGGAGCATCCATAAGGAACATTCTAGCAGACCACAGCAAAGTCCACGATGGAACAGATTTTCAGACTGGTCTCTCCTCCATCCTAAAGCAAATTAAAAAAGGAAAATATTTATTAAGCGTGTGCCTTCTAGAAATTCCATGTAATAATCCTGGTAACATAAACTGTAAATTATTAACACTCAGAACTACTGTGCCAGATAATCACAGGAATTACTCCTCAACATCACTTGAACATGTAAATCAGTCACTACTGCCACTGGGGATAAGGCAGAGCACTCATTGTTTGTGGTTTGTAGTATTTTCTGGCAAAATCATAACCCAGTTCAGGTAATTCACTTCTGAAACTCTTCCTGTGCTTTCCAGTCCTTTTTGCAAGTGCTCCTAAATGACAATGCACTGCCCAGACCCACAAAGACCCACTGTGATGGCATTCAGTGCACTGGTGTGTGCAACCCCCTTCGCACTGAGGCTGTCTGAATACTTTCCCAGAAAACTTTGTGGCAGGAGAGAAAGAAGAATTTTAAGGAATTCTTTCATAGTGGGAGTGGAGAACTCAGCAAAATTCTCTGCTCGTTGTTTCCTTTGGCATAACAGCCCTTTTTAAGGATCATGCAGCTCAGCTTTCCAGTATTCCAACGAAAGCAGCACTGGCTGTGTCCACATGGTGCAGGATGGGTGGATGTGGAGAAACCTGGACCATCATCTGGGATGGTGGGACACAAACCAACTCCTCATCAGAGAGCAGAGTACTCACACAATATCCCAAAACAACTTTTACTAGGTCTCACTTGGCATTAAACACACACAGCTGAGGGACTTGGGGCAGCTCAGAGAGAAGGAAAGGGAACTTATTTCTTCCTGAAATACACTCTACAGCAATAACCCCGAGACATCAGTCATCCGGCCTCACTGCAGGATAAAAGCTCTTGGCAAACACAGATCCTGGGGAGTGCACAAAAGCAGGATGAAGATTAGGAACTATTCTTTGTGTTCCAGTAGAAACCGCAGACAGAACGAAGCTTTGGTTTGTGGAAGAGTGGAAAAAGCCACTCACAAAACTCCAGTTAACACCCCAAAGAGTTCACCACCCCTACATGGTCCCATGAGGGTCGAAGGCTTCACCTGCAGCATCATTTGGTAGGATCGAGGGTGACAGTAATTCCTAAAAACTACTGCAGTTGGGTGGCTCTTCAAGCCCAGGCTCCACACTAACACAGTGAGTCCCAACTGCAGTGGCACTGGACTCTGCCAACGTACAGGGGCACAATTTTCCCTCTGAAACCTCCCTGACCTTGCACTTGTCAATTATTCTCTAGTTCTGGTTTCAAATTAATCAGTGGTATTAAATATTTTAAAGGATTAGTGACTCTAAACTCTTTAAAACTTGTATTTATTTACTGAGAGTAAGGTAACAGACAATTCATCAGTCTTCGCTTGGGCAAATATAAATTAAAAACATTTTTCCTTGTAATAAGCAGCTAAGGATCAAAAAGACAGAAATTAGGATACCTCATTACCTTGAAGCAATGCAATTAACACACTTTAGCTCCCAGCTTCATTAAAAAATAAAATCCCAACGTTTTTCCTATTAACCTATTTCCACAATTTTCAGGAAAGGGGCAGGTGCCTTCACTATCCACACCTAGACTGGGCGTCCTGCATGAATCACACAGGATTGGGGTGAATTTTTGTGTCCCAGCACCCACCCAGGGCACCCATGGAGACCGTCAGGGGACATCTGGGTGCTGCCTGAGGGGGGACGTGAGGGGACACTCACCCAGGGGATATTCACAGAGGGTGTGAGGGGACATGAG
>VZRH01002471.1:7652-23427 GCA_013397555.1 Urocynchramus pylzowi
TTTTTTTTTTTTTTTTAACGATATCCAACCAAATGAAATTATATCCAACCAAAACCTTCCCTCACCCAAAAAACTCATGCCCTTTACTTGAGTCCTGTCACCACAGAGAAGAGATCGGTGTCTGTTCCTCTGCTTTGCCTCATAAGGAAGTTGTAGACTCTGATGAGATCTCTCCTCAGTCACAGATCAAGTGACCTTAGCTGCTTCCCATATGGCTTCCCCTCCAGACCCTCTATCATCCTCATGACCCTCCTTTGGATGCTCTCTAATAGTTTAATGTCTTTCTTATATTGTGGGGCCAAAAAACTACCTCCAGCACTTGAGGTGAGGCTGCCCTACTGCAGAGCAGAGTGGGACNCAGATCAAGTGACCTTAGCTGCTTCCCATATGGCTTCCCCTCCAGACCCTCTATCATCCTCATGACCCTCCTTTGGATGCTCTCTAATAGTTTAATGTCTTTCTTATATTGTGGGGCCAAAAAACTACCTCCAGCACTTGAGGTGAGGCTGCCCTACTGCAGAGCAGAGTGGGACAATCCCCTCCCTTGCCTGGCTGGCAATACTGGGGCAGGCTATGGTTGGCCATTTGGGCTGCCAAGGCACTGCTGACTCATGTTCAACTTGCCATCAACCATCAAGACCCCCATGTCCCTTTCCTGTCCATGGCACTGCTCTCCACCACTTCATTCCCCAGTGCATACACACAGCCATGGTTACCCTGTCCCAGAAGGAGAATCCAGCATCTGTCTTTGTTAAACTTCATAATGTAGGTGATTGCCTAATCCTCTAATTTGTCAAGAATACCTTTTTTGTAAGATTTTCCCACTGGGTTACCACTATTGGATCATACGTTTCTCGATAAGTAACACCTTTCACCATCACTGATTTAAAATTTATGATACAAAAAAACCAGTGACATATCTTAACATTCTATTAGAATGATTGATATCTGCTTCTAACAAAATATTTTTTCCACAAAAGTTATGTTTCAAAAAATTAAAATTAAAGTCCCTCCTCTACTTCAGATATTGTAAAGAACATTAGGCATACTGAGATAGATTAATATACAGTCCTATTGCATTTTAACATTATTTACTATAATCAGTTCACCCTGCTTAAACAGTAATTTGCCAGAGCTGTTCATTCAATCAAGAAAGAGCATGACAACACTCTGAAGGATAGAGTTAGTAAAACACTTATTCCAAAATTGACTCACTGTTATGTTCTCAGTGACAAGGTATTTGCATTTTTTAAAAATAAAATAATTTTCCAGTTAGTGATGTGACTAGCCATTTCTTTGTCCTTTTCTAGTATCCATGTTATCATATTAGGTATCAAAAAGATCAGCAATGAGAGATGAAAGATAAAGGTCTCAATTTTAGTTTAGTAATTTTGCTGTAATATTTCTCAATTATCTGTAGACTTCATCCTTCTAGA
The DNA here is from genome assembly GCA_013397555.1 of Urocynchramus pylzowi. NCBI lineage: Eukaryota > Metazoa > Chordata > Aves > Passeriformes > Fringillidae > Urocynchramus > Urocynchramus pylzowi. Next base: position 9,089 of record VZRH01002471.1, read on the forward strand.
AAGGAATAAGATCTTCCAGTTTTTGAGTTAATGTAAGTTACCCGTAACAATCTAGGGAAAAAAACAACCCCAAATTAACAAACCCAGTAAAATCTAAAGACAAGTCAACAGCAGTGGTTTAGAATTAATGGACCCACATAACAGTTTAATAACTACCTTCTGTAGAATATCATCATGTGAGTTATTACAACTCAACTATGACTACTTCATGACTATCCGTTCTGATTAAAGTAACACAAAGATATGTAAAACTAACTAACACTTTAGAACTATACTGAAGATTCAATTGAATAATTCTGTTGAGTCTAGCTGGAATTCTCACTGATGCTCCATCTATTGCACACTGGCAAATTGTACCAAATTTCACCAAGTTTCAGAATATAAACCTAAGAATATGTTAGATCATGTTTTCTTTCCATTTAGTCTGAATTAAAGTTCAAGTGCCAGTAGTATCTCACACTGTAACTCATCAATGTTAAGACACAGATATAAAAATTATTACAAAAACTATTCCCATTATTATTAAGAATTATAAACTAAAATAGGGCAGATACTTTACTAGTGTAAACAGTTCCAACATTACAAAACTAGATCAATTTAATAATGAATAAAAGTTCATTGGAGAACATCCACAATTCTAGTTTTTACAAATGCTGATTGTTCCACTTACAGTTTTCCAGAGCTTGTTTCATCACAACATGGTTAACAATGTGGGGGATTTCCCCACATTTAGTATTATGAAAACACACATGTGTTATGAAAAACTAGTGCTTCAGACAAATTAAAATTACTAATAGTACTGAAACTGCTACTACCAATTGTAAGCTGACTGTGAAAAAGCTGTAGTTACATACTTGGAAAAAAAACGTTTGAAAAAGCTTAAAAAAACATTTTCTGTGTTAAAAACACAGAAAAACTACTTATATTAAATTAGTTTCCAAGTAGAATTTCCAATGAAGAACAGGTTACTTCAAGAAGTAAAAGAGACATTTATTAATAAAAGAAAATTTACTGTACTAAAGAATATTTCATTTCAAAAATCATTAATTTTTACTTATGCAAGGAATTCACAACAACTATCTCAGGTTTCAGGCACACACAAGTACTAGAATGTACTGAATACATTCTTTTGCACAACAGCTACACAATAACCCAGAATCTCTAAGTGAAGAGTTACTATTTCTAATTTACCAACAGCTTCCCAAAAGTGGAACAGCTGCACAGCATATTTCTTTTTTATTTTCTTGATGTTGGATAATGTTGGCCACCATAATAATTCCATTTTCTTCTTAAGAATGACCAACAGGACAGAACAAGTCTTAGGGCTCAATATAATTTATAGTACAAAGAAAGACATGATACAGCTATGGATGCACCTGGATGGAGGCAACTTAACTTGGAAATAAAACTTCAAGAAATACTTATTTAGCACTTACACATAAGCATAAAATAGGCAATTCCCTAAGATTTTAAATTACAACCCTACTTTTCTCAACATGTCACAGAATGTTGACAATTCTTTTCAGTTTAATTCTTTAACATGATCCTCAATGACATGAAAGTGATCATCTGTTTGTTACACAAATATACACTCCAGATGAGAGCTGAAGTCTTGTAAGTTTCAGTTTGCTCATTCTTTTATACCATATTACCTCAACACTTTAACCATAGGTTGCAGTATTCACTAGTATTCACTGTCTTGTTTTCCTTCCATGTGCTGACTTTGACTCATTGAAATTTCTTGGAAGAAAAAAAGTAACCTTTTGGGATTTCCTTCTTTACCCAAAATGAAGTTAAAATCTGATTTCAGAATGAAAAAGGTTAAATCTTACAATAAAAATTTACCAGAACTTAGATCCACCAAATTATTAGGTTCCCACACAAGAAAAATGCATGTGCAAATTCTACTATTGGGTCAGAGACAAAAAAGTTAAACCAATGTTTTAAGTGACAAATGGATTTACCAACTTTTCTGATTGCTTTTAACTCTTCCTTCTTTAAGTATCCTTTGCTTCTCTGTTGCCTGATTCCCAAGGTTACATTCATGTAAGGAAGAAACTACACAATCTGCTGTTTTGTTTTTGGTAGAGATATGCTTTGTAAATACAAAGGACATACACTATTAAAATCATCATTTGCAAGCAGCTTTCCACAATCTTCCCTTTTGGATAATGCAATTACTTCTGAGTCCTAGATTCCTTAAAGATATGAAATAATCAGTGTGTATTGAAGGAAGCAGCACCTATGCATATTATAATCTGGGCTTTTGCACCAAAGATAGAGACATACATACCATCACTTTCATTTACAAGCTGTACCTGAGCCCCTAAGGTTGCTTTTGAAGGGCTGATTTTCAAAACTATTTAAAATACAAACAAACAAATAAAACCCCCAAAACCACAGCACTGCAAGAGCAAATATTTCTTAGCTAGTAGAAGAATGACTTTAAGATATAGTTATTTAGGGACAAGCTGATTCAATTTTTTGGTTTGCTTGTTACAAAACGGTATCTTAATTTTCCAACAGAAGAAATCATGTCTTGGAATTTTATAAACTTTTTTCAGGTTTGACTTACCTCATGATTGTGACAGTAAAGAAAAATTTTAAAATAGACATTATTTTAAAAATCAGTATGAGAAATCCTCAATCACATGATTTGGAAAGTATATCTCTATTGTCCACTTATCAAGCATAATCTATTCCTGTATCCAGGAAAATTTTGCTTAATTGGCAGTACTGTCTCACACAGCTCTGTGATTTCAAGCAATTCACAATTACTACTTATTTTTCCACTTTCATAAATGCAACTCTGAAATTTTTTCATAGCAATAGCATGCACCAAAGGCATTCTATATCTTGAAGCACTCTGTCTTACTAGTCTTTACATTTCTCTTATTTTTGGAGCTCAGGAATAAATTTAGTAATATACAGCCTAAGTAAGTAGCTTTCTCCCTTTGACTATGTACTTAATGTCAGCATAGATTTTAAACTATTTATCAAAATGTTTGGTAAACAATATGAAATAAAACTAAACTAAATATAGCCCTCATTCCTATTCTACACTGCCTTTATATTTAAAATTGTGAAAATATTTTCCTGTCTGGTATTCTTAGCAAAGTTGAAGTTAAAAGCACTATTGGACTTCTATTTCCAGGACTTTCAAAACAGAAATTGCCAGTTAATCTTGATCTATGACTTCTTTCTTCAGTTAAAACTCAGAACTTTGTCTATTTCAAATTCAGTAATTGAATTTAATTTTTCTTTAAGTTTTGACATTGAAAAGAAGGAGGAAGAGGAAAGCAGAGTCTCTGTATTTTAAGTCGGTGTCTATAGAAAGATGTGGTAGGACTTCTGGCATATGAAAGTATCTTCAATCTACAACAACATAAAACTAAAGCAGCATTTTGTGTGACCAATTAAATTAAGGTGGTAATTTAATTTGAACACTTTTATTACATTTGCAATACTAGTGAGAATCATCATGATTCCATGGACTGATCAGGAGAACTAACTAACTGATCACTAGAGATTTATTTGAAATGAAGACACCTGGTATGGTTCATTGATTTGGTCATATTATTGTATCCCCCATGCCTTCAATGAAAAAAAATCTCAACAGTTACATCAATAGGGAAGTTTTGGGGGTTGGGAGTTTTTCTTTTTTTAAACGGATATTCTAAAAAACATAGACGTATTTTCGCAGTAGGATTTCTAATTTATGTATATCTGGAAATGTATTTCAAACAAAAAAAATGAGATTAAGACTCTCCAGATACACTTGTCTTGGTTTGAAAAGAGAGGTATCTGCTAAGGAAGGCAGGAGCCTCCCCTGAAATGGAAAATGTAAATCACCTCGCTCCAAATTGTTATACTTTGGAAATTAAGGGGGATCTCAGGCAAAGATATGGAAGCAGGAATAACAGTTCTTTATTAGGAAATAAAATTAAAAAAAAAAAATTAAAAAAAACAGTGCAGTAATACAAAACAACACTGACAGAGTCAGAAAACAAGCTGACACCCTGTGGGTCAGGGTGTTGGTAGCAGTCCAATTGAAATGGTGGCTGCAGTCCTCCTGGAGTGACAGATGTGGTTCTGTTGAAGCAGTGATCCTGTAGAAGGGTGCAGTCTTCCTCTGAAGAGCCAGTGGTGATGTAATAGGCTGCTCTTCCTCCGGAAATCCAATGGAGAAGAAAGCTGCTCCTCTGGAAATTCAGCGGAAAAGGCTGCCTGTGAGCTTCCAAAGCTCTGATTATATCCCGGAAGGACTGCTTGGCTCCTCCTTCTGAGCGGAGCTTCTCACAACAGGATGATGTAATTTTATTAGGCAGGGAGACTCAGTGGCTCATTAGCAGAAAGTATCTCCCCGGAGGGAGGATTGGTTGTGGAACAGATAAAGAAAACTGCCCAATTAAGAGAAGATAACTGCTCCACAGACAGGAATAGAATACATATACCCATTTCAAACCTAAGACACACTCAATTGGACACTTTCTGAATTTTAAATTGTCGGTTTCTTTAAATGACTAAAAGCCTCTTAAAGACAATCTTGTTGCGATTTGAGTTTATTTTATTGATTCCTTGGTAAGTAGTCCGTCCTGTTGTATCATCATGTTCTCCCCAAGTTGGTTTACCCCTGCGTGTTACCCTCCCTCAAAGCTGTCACTCATGCCATTCCCTGCCTATTGTTCCAGCTCTTTCCCTGCCTGTCAAGGCAACTCAGCCCTTGATTCCTGAACCTCCTCTGTGACTTAAAGCTTGGGCCAATCCCTGTCTGCAACACCTCTTTGGAATTCCCCTACTCCTTGAAGCCCCACTGGCCCGTGTGACCCATGCTCTCCCCCCTCCTCCCCCAACTGGCCCCAGACACTTGATGTAATCCTCTCATTCCTCCCCTAAGGATTCCCTATTGATTCGCTGTTTGTATCCACCCCCTGACTTGTATCTGTACAAAACCCCTTGGACAACCCTTCTATGGGCTTTTTGTTCTGTTCCTTTCACCTGGAATAAATTGTTTGTTGTGGAACCTCAAGATGGAGAGCCTACTCTTTTCTCCTCTGCCTGGTCCGTGTCATGGTTTGTGTCTGGCACTGTAGAACAAGTGACTCTACAGGTTCTGCCTCTGGTAAATCCCCATACCGAGGCAGTTTCCCACTGCTGGCATGGTGCCGGAGTTCTAAGAGCTAGCCCAGTTTCTGGCAGTCACTTCACAGTTCCACATTAAAATGATATGATAGTGCTGCTTTACCAAGTATGCAGAGGTATGTTTTGTATCCATATCACTGAATGTTCTCAATTTAGAAACACAGAATGGCCAAATACAGTCCTGCCAAGTATTAATTTTCCGTGATGCTTTTCTTTAACAAACAAAATTATTGCATCTTCTTGCTTCATAATAATTTACTAAGTTGAAATGTCTCTGAGTTACAGCAGTGCTTTTACTTCAAATCTCCACCTAAAGGGCCATACCATTGAAAGTTCAACGAGAGGTCCTGTTATTCCACGTGCCTAATTTGAAAAGTCCAGGATCTAATATGCCAGTATCCCAACACATAAGTTTACCTACGTTATCTTGAATATCATGTTAAAAACAAGCATATGTCCAGCCTTACAGTAGGAGAGGCACAGCTTGTATTGGCAGTCAGCTCCATAATTCCTGTCTTCTGCTGCTACAAGACCTTTTGCATTTTACACATATAAATGCAAGGATACAACAACACAACTTCCTGCAATGCAATAGTGTTCTTACTTCCAGTCATCATATCCCTCAGTCTTGCCACACAAACTAGCATTTTGTAAGGACTTCCTCAGGAAAGAGAAAAGCATCTCAGGAAATTGCTTTGTCAGAGTGATCAAAAGGAAGAGAAAATTGCTAAATCTCTTCTGCATAACTCACATCTTTGTGAAAGCATAATTCATGGTCCCCCATGGGACAAAGACCTGTCCTGAATTCTGTCTCCCAACCTGTACTTGGAAGGACTATCCAGTTCCAGCACAAATACTGCACACTTCCTATGAGGCTCAGGAATGCCAGGATGCATACCCAGCTAATGTTAGCCACCAGAAAAAACTTCTTTCTCTCAGAATTATGGAGTACCAGCTCTCAAGAAATCTAAGCAGCTCAAGTGAAGGTAAAATATGAAACCATTTAGAGATTCTGGAGATCTCATGGTGAAAGTGACTTGGTATCTTAGTGCATTGGGTCTACAATGCAAGATTATGATCATTGCAGTGGACTGCAAGGACAACCTCTCTGAGAAGCAGCCATGTGCCTGTCCCACATAGTTCCAGCCAGCTCCAATGGACACAGGGCACAGCTGAGCCCTGCAGTCAAACTGGTAGCACCTCTCGGAAAACTTATTTAAGAAAAGGTAAAAAATGTTGCACAACAGTTGAGAGAGAGGAGTGAGAAATATGTGAAACCAAGATCAGGGAACAAGGGGACGAGATGCTCCAAGCACTGGTCAAGTGATTTCCCTACAGCCCATGATGGAGCAAGTTTATCTTGATGGAACTGTGGCCCACGTACAGCCCATGTTGAAGCAGTTTGTGAAGGACAGTATCCCACAGAAAGGACCCACCCTGGAATACTGGAAGAGTGTGATAAGGAAAAAGGGGCAGAGAGGAGCTGTTACGGGTTGATCCCAGCTGCCATTTCCTGTGTCCAGGCACTACTCAGGAAGAGGAGTCAGGATTGAAGGACTGAAGTTGAGCCTGAGAAAAAGGAGAAAGATGAAGGGAAGGCTGTATAGATGTTTTGTAATTGTTTCTCACCATCCACCTCTATTTCAATTGGCAATAAATTATTTCTCCCATGTCCGGTCTGTTTCCCCTGTGATGTTATTAGTAGGTTTTCTCTCTGTCTTTATCTTGACCCATGAATTTAATCTAAATTTCTCCCCATCCTGCTGATGTTCAGGAATGAGAAAGCAGCTCTGTGGGTGTCTAGCAGGCAGCCAAAGTCAACCCACCTCGTGTACTGGAATTTTTCACAAAGAAGAAACAGAAAAGTCAGATAAAAGGATTCAGTTTCATTGACAGACAAGCTATAAGGAGAAAAATAACCTGCTCACTTAAAATTACGGGCCTGACAGCCTGTAGCAGAAACAAGAAAGCAAATGTTAAAACTTGTATTAGAATTTCTTGTTACTCATTGCACCTTCTAAGAAAGTCTATGACACTTTCTAACTTTATAGTTCACAACTGCCAAGAACTCACAGAATTTATCTTTTTTGCTCCTGCCCTCACATACAGCTTCATACTGAGACATAAATTTTAGAGAATTAAAAATTTTAGAGGAGCTAAGATTTTAGGTAGAGATAAGCTTTGTTAAAATTAATTAAAGTAGATGGATAGGCCTTGTTGAAATTAAAGGTTAGTAGTTAACTATTAACTGATTGGTTGTCATCTTTATGTTTGGTTAGCTGGGTATGAAGAACATAGAAACTGAAAAATAGCTTTTAGGAACATAGAACAATTGTGGGCCTCTCCTGCTTCGAAACCCATTGAACGGTCACAGTCACGAAGATGGGAAATGGGAGTTCTACCAAGGGTTAATTTGTCACATTTGCATTGAAAAGGTAGAAAGGTCAGAACGAGGAAGACTTCATTTACTTCCTCACTTTGGGACCCCTCCCCATGAAAGGTACCACCTACACATTTCAAAGAACAAACTAGGCATGCTTAATAGCTTTTCAGCTAATTACCATAGGAAACGGGGAATGGGATGTACCACAGTTATGAATATGCATTTGTGTTTTGGGTATTCAATACTTGTGTAAATAAAAGGGCTCTGTAATCACCTGTAAATTGCAGTGTGTATTTGGGAGCTATCCAGCACGCTGCCTGGAGTTGCAATAAACATACACTTTATAACTTTAAACTGTTAGAGAGTTTTTGTCCATCACAGTTGGGTATCGATACTAGATCAGTATCCATATTTCTTTAATAAATCAATATTTTCTAGCACATTGTATAAACCCTCTCTTATACTTCCTTGCCTCATATGATTGGACAATGTAGTCTTACATGCGAGTCTGACATCAAAGGTATTTCTCTTACACTTCTTTAAGTTTTAGGGTTGACTTAGTTCTCTTCTGCCTCAAGTAACAAATCCCTGTCTCTAAGGTGTTTCTTCCTACTAAACTGAGTTCTCAGCTCTAAGTGAAATCATTAACTTTTATAATCTTTTGGAAGAATTAAGGCTTGGTATCAATAATTTCAGAAAGAATTTTTATCCAATCTTGTTGGTAAGACCTGGAGACAGAGATCTATATTTTAATACAATAATCATCTGTCTTAGACAAGACCTCAGAAGTCTGAGGTCCCGTTGCTCTTTTTAAATTTACATTAGTAGTAAATGAATTATGTAATTAGTTTAAAAATCAACCTTGAGAAAATAGATACAGAAACACTGTTATATCTTCAGTGTCTTGCTGTAAAGTACATGCAGTTAACACTTTGTAGCCATTTTTTCTTCTGATGCGATTGTATCCCTTTAATCCTTATTTACTGTGTCTTGCAGGAATATTTTGATTATTGAATTCTGAATGACAGTACAAACACTTTGAAAGAATAAATATATTCTGTATTTTTGCAACTCTTCTCAGCTTCAAAATCACTGCTTTCCATCACTCTCTCTAGCAAAGAATCAATTGGTTTTGTTGTACACAGCAATATAGTACAGGTCTTTTCCAAACACCCCTTCGTATTTTATATGTTATATGGTTAAGAATAGAAGCATGATTCCTCTTTCAGACAGCACTCCTGCTTATCCTCCATTTAGTAACTGGAATAAACTGCTCACATATGATTCCTTCAAATTCTTTAGTCTATTTTTCCTAACAGCATTTGGATTAAGTAACAAACCTTAGCTTTCTGCACACTCTAATAGCTCTTCTCAGAGAGAGACTCAGACACTGAAAACTGTTACTCTTTATAAACTTATTTATACTTAGAAGTACTGAAGTACTAAAAGACTACTCATTAGTATAACTTCTAGCATGACCTACCCATTATACTGCCACAACTCAGAGGGGAAAAAAAAAGTCTTATACAACTTGCACCAAGTCTAATGTAATACATCATTCCAGTTAGAGAATTGCATTACTCCAGTACACAGGGCATAGTTTTCAAGGTTTTGGCCAAATGTAACCAAGTATGCTAGTATACTAGCATAAAATATATTGGTTTGCTAAAACTGATGTTTAACAGTGGCCTTCCTGTAGCAGAGAGGAAGCTCTGAACATCTGCATTTGTAAACACTTGTAGTGTAAGTTCTGTCAGGTTGGAATATGAGCAGGGGAAGCTTGTGACTGAAATAGGAGTGCAAATAAAATTTCCAGATGTAAATATAGTGTTATATATAATAGCATATAGTTATGCCACTTTATGCTTCTTAACTTCCAGTAAATTAGAAAAACTAAGGCTACAGTGACACGTTACAAAGAATTAGCATTTTATGCATAAGGCTACATAACAATGCTTATCCAATGAAAAGCAGGTTCCTGATAACACATGGTCACAGAGGAGGGTTTGCAGCACAAAAAGTGCCTTATGGTGGGAGCTCATTAAGCAAGAGTGCATATTCCATCAGACCTGCCCAATATAATGCCTTTTGCTGTGACATTCTACCTGCCAAGTGTACCTGATCAACACTCTACAAGCCAGACCAGCTGGCCAGCCACATGAATTTGGGAAGACAAATCATGAGTGAGACCTCTAGAAGTTTATGATACACCACCAAGCAAACAAGGAAAGCAAGAAAGGTGCCAGATGAACAAGACTTGGATGATATAACTGTTGCAAACCCTGAAAAAGGCAGTCTGCCCTAGAAATGGTATAGCAGTTCTCTAAAGGAGAGTTATGGCATATTAAACCTACCAACATGTAGAACCTGACATATTTGGTTGTTCAGGATAATACCTAAGAAGAGGGAAAAAAGTATACTTTACACTCAGTTTATACTTTTGTTAGCTAAACATTGAGAAGGAAACAGTAATAGACATAATGCTTATTTGACACCAAAGATCTACACCCTGCAGCTGCTTTTGGAGAGAATTAATGCCTCCAACAAATCTATGGTAATTTAGACCAAACAAAACAGTACTTTAAAGAACAGTGTGAACTCTTCTCAGCTGTCCTTATGCGTATTAACTTTAAAGGCTCATTATGACCATCTAAATACCCCTGTTTATATTACTCATTTCAGCTATTCAGCAAGATATTCAGCCAATGCAGAGATACAATATTTCTGTAGAAGTCCAATTGTGTACAGATACTCTGTTCAGACAAGGTAGCAATCTGTTAAAACTTTAGTTGATTGCAATGTGCAGTTTTAAGTGAAGCTTTAGTCATGCTTGTCCAGCGACCAGTTTGTTGTTCAATTTCATTAAATTCATATAGTTAAGAAATTTTATGCATAAATTTGTACCAGCCAAAGGTGTTATTTTTAACTGGAAAATAATTTAAATGATGTACTGACATATTTTTTTAGGAATTGCATAAATAATGTAAGAAATTTATAATAAAATAATGAAAAAAACACTCCTATGCTTAGTTGGTCAAACTTAAACAATGTATCTAAACTACTCACTATTTTTTTTTTCTTCCGTAATTCCAGTTTCTGTGCACTGAAGTTGACAAATCTACCTGCACTTTAAGTTTTGGCAGATATATGACATTTAAATCTAACAAGACTTTGCATCTTACATAAAATTGTTTTGGAATAACCACTGCTGATCAACTGTTTGTGAAGACCTAAGCAAGTTGAAGATCTAAACTAAAATGATTTCTTACAAAAGTAATCTGAAAGTGGCCTACAGACTAAACTGATAAAAAATTCAGACTAGCTTTTTCCCCCTAGACCTGAATGCACTGAATCAATTTATTTTTCTTTCAGCTAATTCTGTAAGATAACTGGGGTTTTTTGTCACTGTTGATTTCCTCTAAATCTTATCTCTCTAGTCTTTAGCACTTTGCAGCTGGCTGGTAGGTTAGGCCCAAGTGAGGACAGGATTCTGGGTGTGGTAACAATAAAAGGGGTGTGAGAGGCGAAGAAGGCAAGAAAGAAGGCAAGAAAGATTCGCGTCACAGGATAATGAATGTGTTACTTACACAAACTGCTATTGACGGCTTCTTAGTAGAAGAGAGAATGTAAAATTAAATGGAATAACAGTAGGATTACAAAATGAATGAAAAGAAGCAAACTATACCTGCTGCATTTAACAGTTACCCAAGAGAAAGAAAATCTTTGCTACGAAATTATATCTCAAGTTATGGTCTTTGAGCTCTTTAGAACCTGAAGGGTAGAAGCAGAAGAATCAAAGTGTGGAAAAGGAGTTGTTTAGAAAGAAGAGAACATAAAGCAAAGAAACCAGAATATAACAATGCATAGTTAAATCTTAAGGATATTTCTTGCATCTGTCTTGCCTCACTAAAAACTGCTAGATGCAGTATTGAAGGCTTCAGTACTTTAAAAAGGAAAAACTTCTTTATCCAGAACTTCTAAATGTTAAGAATAGAACAGTGGTAAGTCCTTTCTTAAACATAAATTACTGTGATAAACATGAACCCCTACCAGTGTTAGAAAGATAAATAACCCAAAAACATAGACATTGAAGGGGATTCTGTTCACTGCATAACACTGCAGCTATCTTTTACAGTGTATTGATTATTTCTTGTCTATAAGCAAAAATCCAGCTCACAAACTGCTGTAGAAGCAGGGGTGGGGTAAATCAGTGATGCCTTAGGCACAATAAATATTCTCACCCACACCCTGGTGAAGTGCCAGAAACTTGCAATACAGCTTCACAAAAAAAACCCGATTTAATTCTTTATTTTATATTTAATTCTAATTTTTTTTCCATAGATGGTAGCTTTCTGTAATGAGAAAAAGCTTTGTCCATCTGTCCTCAAAATGTTGTGCATTTTGTGTATTTCTTTCTTGATGCAGACTGAAAGCTGTGCATACTAGAAGTCAGTTTTACTTATGGTATAAAATGCTGCTACGATAGGAATGTCATCTATTCATTACTATGACATCTAGAAAAGAAGGAATTGGTTAAAGATGCAATATGAAGAAGTTCTGACATGAAAGAAAAGTCCTTCTCTCACATGGAAGTGGAGAAAGATCTCCAGACAATGTTTTGGCCATTTTTAAGCACTCTAAGTAGCAACTGCTGCTACTACCATACTGCACAGGGATTGCTACATGTGCAGCTGCATGGTGACCTAGTTCAGACAGTAAAGTGGCTAGTTTTTGGCTCTCATAGCAGATGAGGTTGGTATCAGCAGTTCTAACTCCAGTTATTTAAACCACTGATGAAAAGATACCTTCAAAAGGATTTCCAAGGCTGAGAGCTGATAAACTCTACTAAACAAGTCTAGGTAAAGAAAACTGAAAAAGCCAAGAAAGTTATTGAGTAAAATAGAACCAAACATGTAGGCGTGCTAGTTTTGGCTAGGATAAAATTAGTTTTCTTCACAATAGCTGGAATGGTGTTATGTTTAGGATTTGTGCTGGAAACAGTGTTGATAAAACAAGTATGTTTTAATTACTGCTGATCAGGGCTTATGGACAATCAGTGCTTTTCCTGCTCCTCATCCCATCCCACCAGTGAGGAAGCTGGAGGTGCACAAGGAGGTGGAAGCCAGGATAGTTGAGCCCAAATGACCACCGGGATGTTTCAGACCATATGGCACCCTGCTCAGTATATAAAACTGAGGGGAAAAGAAGGATGGTGATAGGGCACTGCTCCCCTAGGGTTGGCTGAACAACCACCTGCCTGTGGGAAGCAGTCAGGGTTGTCTTTTTTTTATTATTATTTACCTTAATTTAAAAGTTATTTTTATTTTGACACTCTTCATTTTAAACTTGAGTCCATTGCTCTTTGCAGCACTCTTATCTATCACAAAATATTCTATGTTAAGAATACTTGGGCAAACTTCAGTGCTTCAGTAAAGAACATAGCATAATTATCCCCTTGTTGTAAACTTTCAAGCTGTTTTCTCGTCCAAGCAATTCCTAAATGCATCTTTCTTAACTCCAGAGGGAAAACTTTTTTCTCTGCCATCCTTCACTGAGATTCTGTGGTAATCTCCTATACAGTGCTCGAGAACTGAGCCAATGTATATGCCTCATCTGGCCTCTGCAGCTCCTCAGACAGGGAGTTGTTGAGCCTGACAGCCAACACCATATCATACTTGGTAGGCTCCAGGAAACCTAACCAACTCAGCGACAGGGTGGTGTGTACATCAGCGTCCCACACAGCCCTGAGCACCAAGGCAGCCAACATTGCTCACCCTGGAAGAGCAACCATGAGTTAAGGTCTCCAGCTGACTGACTGTGGCTCACACATCTGGGTCCTGGCCAACACAACTCTTCAAGCCTGCATTCATTAGACAGCTGCTGTGACCATCTTCCTCTCTTATACCCACAGGCTAAGTAGCTTCCTTCAAGATCTCCTTCACTGATGAGGAAACTGTTTTCCTGCTGATCTGACCTCTTTCACCCTTGCAGGGTGTTCAAAGGTCTGGTGCCAGACGTCAGTCAGTGATGTCCCCACAATCCTCTTGCAGAGTGACAGAGCCTTACAGCGCAAGTGTGCTTTCACGGGGAAGAAGGCAGGTAAGCTGCTTCCCCTTGCCAACGCCGCCGTGTTGTGTTTACAGCACACTCACTCAGCTGCTACTTTACTTTGCCACCCTGGGAACATTTGGACACACAAATTACTTTTTCGCTTGTGTGTTGTTTTTGGTTGGGTTGTTCGGTTTTTTTCCAATAACGACCATGCGTCTCGTTAAGCCATGCTGATCACGGGCAAGGAGCGGGCATAAGACCGGGCGTAGATATTTGGATTAAAGGAGGAAGGCCAGCTCCCTGCGAGGGAACAGTCCAAACCTCCCTAAGCAAGCTTCAGCACCGCTTGTGACCGCGTGAAGTGACAAACGCGGTTGCGTTTTTCGTCGGGCCGTGATTTTACACCGAAAACCGCAAACAAAACCCCTGCGCCGCGCAGCGCGCTCTCAGGCGGCCCGCTCCGGGCTGCGGCCGCGGCGCTCAGCTCATGGCGCCCCTCAGGCAGCGCCCTGCGCCCGCACACCGGGATGGGAGCTTTCCCAGCGCTAGGCAGAAGGGAGGTAAGGGCGGATGGCGGGCGGGAGCTGCGGCGAGCCCGCCGGCTCCCTGAGCGACCGTACAGCTTCCGCCGTGCCGTGCGAGGCCCAACGGCGGGGCTGCTGCTCGCTGCCGCCGCCGCCGCCGCCGCCCGAGGCTCCTCCTCCCGCTGCCGGTCGGTCACAGGGCGCAGGGCTGACATCACGCCCGGGGTTTCCATCCGACC
>VZRH01002471.1:24653-54024 GCA_013397555.1 Urocynchramus pylzowi
CCGATCTGGCCTTGGAAGCGCTGCCAGAGAGCGGCGCCCGTGCAGGCCGCGCCGATTGCGGTGGGAGCGGGCGGCGCTGCCCGCGCTCCCTGTGGGCGGGCAGCAAGAGAGCGGCGCGGGCGGTAGAGGATGAGGGTTGGGATCAGATGAGTCCGGAGCAGAGAGCGGGTGGCGGGGAGAAAGTTTTGCCGCCGCCCGCGATGTTTCCTCGGTGCCCAAGACGCGGCGGTTCGTGCCGCCGCGGGATCGGCCGGCGCCCCACTGCTTCCCCGCGGGGTCCCCAGTCGCGCTTCGCGGCCCCGCTGTGGCTGCGGGGCTTCTTCCGATCGCGCTCCCGTTCCTCATCGCCATTCTTCGCGGTCCGGTGCGGCTCGGCCGTGTGAACGCAGGGCAGCGCCCGCCCCAGAGTGAGAGTTCCCTCACCACCGCCTCGATGGGCTCGGGGCTGGGCTGTGGCTTGTTCCTGGGGAGCACTCCTAATCGCCTTCCACCCTAAGTCCATGAGGGCGCGAGTTGATCTGATTATCACTGAGCTTATATTGCGGCCCGTTTACCGTGAGTCTAAACTTTCTCTGGCTGCATCGCATACTGAGTGTGTAGTAATCAGGACTAGGAGACTGATGTCTATGGAATAATGATCATTCCATCTCTGGGATCTTGCTGTTTTGATTTAGTGGGAACTCGCGTACAGTCTTTTATTTTCCTGCTCCTGCCCACTGTAAGTGGGTAGCATTGTGTGTTCCCGGAAATGCTTGCAGTATGTTTTGTGTATGAAATACATTTTACTTAGAAGATCTTAGCAGAACATTAATATTTATTTACTTCTTCAAGTAGGCGTTTTTTCTTTAATATTTAGATCTGTTTTGTCCTGAATTCAATACTATGCCCAAAGTTAAGGCACAATGTATAGTGCAGATAGACAGTAAACTGTTATCACCCCACAGTGCTGAAGAAAGTGTAATTTCTGTGGTTTTTCATATTCTGGAGGTAGTAGTTCAGCAGAAATTGCCATCTTTAACAGCACCATCCATGAAAAGTTGCATAAAGAAGCATAATGGCAAAAAGAAGTGTATGCTGGAACCGCACTGCAGTCAAACAAAAAGCAAGACAGTTTTTCCCTGTATTTTGTGTATTTTATTTAGATCTTCCAGGTTTTTAAAAAATAATTAATATGAAGACCTGTTGTTCTCTGGACATTATTTTTTGTTGTTTTCACAGACAGCAGTATTTTTTTTTTCTCAGAAAAGGAAATGGTGATAAAAAGATCAGCCATGAATAGGTAACGCACACAAAAAATACTATTTTTGAGTTACAGACATGATGTCAAACATGCCCCCTTTCACTGTTAGTGGAAAAAAAAAAGTTTATTTTAGTTATGTCTTTAATTGCAAACATACTTTAAAGTTGTGTTAATGTTTTCCTTTCCTATTTTAGGTGTTTTGGGAGAAATCTTGAATACCCGCTGAGAACACTAAAGCAAACACGTACAGTGTCTGGAAAACATACAGAGTTGCAAGAAGTGGATTCCTGATATCCACCTTCTACCTTGAGTGGACTTCTATTTATTTTTTTAAACTTTTTAATATTTACAATGAATGGGCACAGTGATGAAGAAAGTGTAGGAAACAGTAGTGGAGAGTCAAGGTAAGCACTTGTTTATTTTAGTTATTCTTGGCTATGTATTTTTTTATATTTTGTTTACTAAAACTAATTTATATTTGAACCGAATGCTGAAATGTGGTGGTTAGCAGGCAGATCATAGTTAGGAAGACTGGCTTTGCTTTCTTACAGGTACTTAATCTGCTTGTTACGTTCACATCGTTTCAGCTAAGAATGTTAGTGACCATGTACATGTCTTACATAATAAAGCTGAAGTAGTATTAAAGTCATGTTGGCATCCAGCAGCATAGTATCTCTCTTGAGGGGAAGAAAGTGCCTGAAAAAACAAATTCAAAAACTTTGAATTATAAAGTGTTAAAGCTATCCTCTATAAAGTGCAAGGCACACATGCATAATATATGTTGTATAAAACCCTAATTAGGGTGTCTTTAAAGGGGCAGTGGTTCACTTCAGTTTTTGATATGAAGTACTTTATGATTCTGTCATTCTTCAGAGCTCTCAGACTTGTAGCTGGAAGTGTTAACTTTGTATTTGTTTTTGGAAGTGAAAGGACTGTTGTCCAGCCGTGTTCTTAACTGAAAACAAACCTAAAATCAGTCTTCTAATATCGAATTACAGTCTTTTGTCAAGTGCTGAACCTTCAAATGTTTGGAAGAGCCTGATTAGAATGTCCTTGTGTCCATGCAGGATGACAGCCAGTTTGTAGGGGGTGGAATTAAATTCACTTACTAGAACAGTTCCAAGTTCAAAAAGCCCCTCCTGTGCTACAAAGTTTAGATTTCTAAAACTGGAAATATCATAAACCTAGAGGTTTAAAAATCAACTTATCAATAAAAGGTGAGCATTAGACTTCTTCTCTAAGAGGAGATTTGTGACTGTGCTGTTTTTCTGCCCCTCTTCCTGTCAGATTACAGCCTGTTCAACTGGTTAGCTATTTGTGTCAGTCAGAGGGCCATAAAGAAAACTACGTTCTACAGACTATGAAACTTCCAGCTGGGTAGAGAGAGATCTGAATTATTGCTTCAAGAGAAGAAATGCAAGAAGAACATATAACTGCCAGCTAATCAGCCAGCATGTGCTGGCCATCAAACTTCTACATTATATGATGGACTGGGAAGACAGGGAAGAGAGAATTGTTTAGGTGACCCTGGGTACAAATCACATGGAAATTTATGAACAGTGACACTAAAGAGACTTTCATAAATTCTGTGTATTTTTATGTCAAGCTTCCTGTTACATGCAGAGGTGTCCTAGAAAGACAGTAGATTTTCAATTTTGTGAATAATTCGTAAGCTCTAACACATAGTAATTTTTGAAGATTTCTGCTTCCTATAAAGTTGATACTGTTACAGTTAACAAACAAGTTTGAAATCTCTTCTGGGGCAAAATATTGCTTGTTGCTTTTAAAAAAAGGCAAAACAAAACCTTCCAAAGAACATGAACCTGTCTGGGACAAGTCAGTGTGTGAATTTTCTTACTGCTTGAAGAAGCCACCTTGCTAAAGGTCTATGGAGAAACTATTTTGTATGAGATTGCCCATAACTATCTGTATATCAAAGTCATTTAAAAGCTGTAACAGTTCATAAGACTAAAGCAATTAAATGTTATAAAGTTCCCATTAATTTAATGAAAAATAAAAAACAGGAGGATGCGCAGTACTCAAAACTTCATATTTGCCTGGAAACTGAGACTTTATTCTTCATCTTAAATGTCCTGCTGAGCACATCTTATCACTTCTAAAAAAAAATTTAAAATCCAAACAACTGTTTTCTAGGCTTGTGTCACTTGATAATCCCATAGTCTAATTCACAGGCAGGCCTTGGAAAGTTTATTTTCATGTTCATTATCAGAAAGCTGTTCACGTAAGTGAAGCGAGAAAACTTGGCATTTTAAATGATGGAGCTCTCTTCTGTCTTACCTAGTTCCATTATTCAAATAATGCAGAATATTTTTATATGACTTATCCTTGGGTTATAGCTGAGTGGTTTTTTACTTTAATGTGTAGGTTTCCAGTACTCTAGATGATTTTTGCTCTGAGGTGAGGTACCTTAGCAAGCTGCAGCTGTAGACAGATACTTTACTGTAACTTGGGGTGTGTTGCTGTAATTATTCTTCTGGATGTATGAATTTTAGAGAATGGAGGTAGAAATCGGCAACAGAATATGTTTACTAGGCTTACAGTGATCCCATTCTGTTCAGAATGCTAGGTGTGGAAATGAAATAAGTGAAGGAAGCAGTTGAGAACTGCTGCTGGGAGTAAATTGCAAAGAAGATCAAATTCAACCATTAGTAGGAAAAAAGAAGAGATGAAGATGAGTACAGTTATCATCTAAGCAGCAGCATTGGTGTTGAGTAGAAGTCTGAAAATTTGTGTCAGTTTGCAAATTTGATGCTTCAGAAGTGCAGTAAAGCAGTTCACTTGCCTTTGGTGTATGGTGTTAACTTCCATTCCTGTTATTTTGGAGTGATAATAAATACAACCTGATGTAGCGGAGCCACTGTCATTACTTCAGAAAGTTAAGCAATTGGTCATGGCTGGATTTACAAAAATATACCAGCGCATGGTGTTTTATGGAAACAACATGACTTGAAAAAGTTGTTGAAAGCTTGTAGTATTCTCAGCAGTGGGATGGCTGGAGAAGGAGAAGGGACCTTTGACTTGATGCTCTGTAATAAGGGATTGTAGCTTGCCTTTATTCACTGTGTCTAGCTATCAAGGTGATTGTTTTTTCTGAAGTGAGTAGAATGTGAACAGCTTGCCACACTGCTTCATGCCTTTCCAGCATTGCATCTATTCATCTGTCTGCTAGATCACTAGAAAACTTTCCCTGATTGCAGGTGTTGGTCCTGCAGTTCTGTTTTGCTACAGGTGGAAAAGTGCATGGTTACACCATGTCTACTTTCCTTGCCTATTTCAGCCTCTGAAGCTTTAAATCAGTACTAGAACTGAGCATGATGGAAATTACTGTAAACATTGTTAACTAGTCTTGTTGCTTGGTGTTCCAGTTTCTGTCCAGTAATCACAGTGTAGTCTACTTTCCAGTTTCTTGTTTATTAGAAATAACTATTCTATAATGTTTTTATGTAGCTCAAGGTAAAATATCACAGATACTGTTCATCTGGATAGAAAGTGAGTGTAGACACAAAGACTTATTAGCAGTATGCTGAGAAGCTTACTCAAGCAGAGCATCTCTGTATAGCGTTCTTGATGGCATTCGGTACAATTCATCATACAAACGTCAATATGAATACATACATTCAAGTTACATAAGAAAGCTTAATCAGCAAGGAAGGACAGTTGTACCTGAACTGCAAGACAAGTGCCAGGTAGAGCAAGGATTGCAGCAACGAAATGTTGGCACTATTTGACTAACAGTCTGTTTTCCCACCTCTTTACTCTTATGTCTTTCTGCAGAGCAAGGTATAGAGGACTTGAGCATACCTTTCTTTCCTACCTAAAAAGGCATGGGCTCAGTGTAGCTTGAATGGAAGGTAGCTGGCCATTTCTGCAGTAAGCAGGAAGCAGCTGCTTACGCCAAAGACATCTACAAGTCTTTACACACTTGAAAGTTGATGTTAAAAGAAGATAGGAATTTCAGTGGGTTTAATTTGTTTTGTGGATTGCGTAATTTGTGAAGCACATAATTAAGTAAATAGTAAAGACTTGGTCAGCAGGCTTCAATTTACTATATAAATGCATATGTTCCATAGAAAGTAAAGAAGATTTGTTTAAAGCCATGACTTTAGGTTCTCGCTTTCCTGAAATCTAAGTGGGAGTTAAAATAGAAATTGACCAAGCATATATGCAGAATTACTTGCATGCACTGGCTTCTTTTCAGTAGGAGTTTAATAGATGATTCTAGTAAAAATGTGTGTATACAGCAAGAGAGAGCATATACATAAAACTGTTTATATTCAGATACATGCTTACTGCTCAGGAATTCTCAGATCAGCAAAAGTACCTGAATGGTCAAGAAGACTGTTGGTAGCACATACTGTAAACAGCTAGTAGATAAAGCAAGCTCTTTACAGTATTTTTCTCCTTAATTAACAAATTGTTATTTTATTAGAAACAATCTCTTACGGAATTAAGCATACTAAAGCATGATAAGGTTTCTAAATCCAAGTTAAAAGCATCTTTTCACTTCTTTTTGGAAGAGTTCAGAAAGAGCATGTATCCAAACCCAAGTATTTTTTTTCCTAGAAACCTTTCCAACTAAAAGAAAAATTAATAATTCATGGTGTGGCTCTTGATCTGCATGTGATCTTAAGTTTGATTTTGGAACTCCTACTGAGTTTATCCCTGTTTTTTGTCTAACTCAACTGGATGCCACATACCTGTACCACATATTTTAAATTAAATTCCTTTATTCTGAGAGTTCCAAGATTTTAGCTGATGCAAGCTTTTCATGTTCCTCAAGACAAAGTGAAGTGTTGTGATACAGTGCATACATCAGACATGTCCAGGTGTGGTCCCTCAGCTGGCTTCAACTGTTTTCTTTGTTTGGTTGGTTTTTTGTTTGTTTGTTTAGGGTTTTTTAGTTTCTTTTGTTTTGTTTGTTTGTTTATTAAATTCCATGTAATATTTTTTTGCTGGTAGTCTCTAAGGAGCTTCTGGTAAACACATCCTTGTGTTGCTGCTGGATCCAGCTGTGTGTTGAAGGTTTCTGAGATTACACAACAAAGTAGTAGACCCCTGGGTAATCACTGATACCTCCTGCCTGTGAAGGGTTCCTGGAACAACTTTGTGCTCTTAAGATGTGTGACTTGCATCTTTCAAATAAGGACTTGCAATGTAGTTCATAGGGTCATGAAAATTGGTAGGTAATCAGTTTAATTTTGATAACATTGCTTTGTTTACAGTAGTAGCAGCAAATAATTAGTGTGCAGGACAGGAAACACAATGTGTTAGCCCATACCAGGAAAATTCAATTCAGCTCATACTCTGTAATAGCTGAGGACAGGAAATAACATTTGGCAGATTGAGCATTATACTTTTTGTGCCCTCTGTTCTTTACTGGCAGTGATGAATAAGATAAATCTGCTTTATGCATTGTAATTAAGTTAAATAGTTAAGATTTCTGGAAGAAATAAAACTAGAAAAGCTTACTATTTACATAGCATTTGCCTATAGAAACTTGAGATTTCAGGAGATTGGCATTTAGTATCTGTTACTTCTGCACATTTTGAATGGGCTCTTCATATTCCTATCCTTTTCTTCCTTCAGCTTGTTGTAAAAAATCCAACCACCAGGCATCAAAGGAGACAGTCCATTGTCATCTCAGATAAGTTTCAAAGACTCTGAGGATAGTAATCTCTTTATTTTTTAGTGTTTTGAACTTTAGTTTGCTTAAATTGTTACTCTTTATCTTACTAGCCTTGAAACAGAATTTCACTAAGGTAAAGTCCTCTAATGAATGTACTTGCAATCAGTGTTGTTAAATTAGCTGTTCTTGGATCAGTTATTATCCTAGACAGGAGTCTAAATTTTCTGTCAGTTCTTTCACAATGTGACTTATTTTGCTTTCCATTTTAGTATTTGCATTCCTAGTGCCTAGTTTCTCATTGTATGATCTTCTTGGGGCACCTTTTTCTAAAGGATAAGCTAGTGAAGCTGAACTTAAGACTGTGGCAGCTAAACTAATGGCTGTGTGGCAGGATACTTGCTTTAAGCCTGTCATTTCCCCAAAGCATTCCCCAATTTCATTGCATAGGTATTTATTTGGGGCATTTGGGAAAAAAAATTATATTGTTTTAACCTGTTACCAGCTTTGGTACCTTCTTTAACCTATGTTGCTTTTCTTTCAAAGAGTTCACAAGTAAATACTGCATTCAGGCATAGATTTGAACATGTAGGGAGTACCCAGAGACAGTGTTCATTAAAAAACCAGACAGATTCTTTCAGGGTGTGTCTAAATTCCATACCAAATCAGATTTGACATGTGCTGCTGTACAGATGGAAATATTAAGGGCTAGAGGTAAGAGATTTCTTAAGTGCATATCCTGGAAAGTGCTTTTTCTAGACTTTACATCTCAGTTTGTCAATATACATTAAACTAATTTTTCAAGTAAAACTTCCATCCTGACACCTGCTGTTCATTTTCAGTATATGCTATTGTCCTGCTACTGAAAGTTACTGCTGACTGCTAAATTTTTCATCGTTACTGGTATTTGTTTGCACAATAAAGCAATAGTCTCACTTCAGCAGTACCAAGGAGATCATTAGTGCTTTATCCATCATGTTTGTTTCTATTTTCCATATACTGATGAGGGTCCACTGTTCTTCACAGTCTTTTGTACTAGTCTTAGTTTAGTTTGGAGAGGGTAGGTTGCGTTTTTGAGTGTTTGTTTTTTCTATTTCAGTTGGGCAAAGTGAATGCAAGTTAAGGTTTCTTATTCAAGAGCATCTTTAAACAAATAATGACATTTTCATATTACCTTTAAAAAAATAAGTAGTACATGTAATTTGCTTGGAAGTGAAGGAGAGAAGAAGGCTTAGGTGACACAGAAGATGGACTTAAATTTCGTTTTGATTAATGTAGTTAAGTGCCTAAAAGCATAAATGGTCTTCAATGGTTAATCTTAGCAAACACTGTATTACTGTATCTAGTATATTAACACCTCTGTTATGTAGCTTAACTTGCTTTGCCCTGTTTGCATCTGCACTTCATGTTGTGGTCTTGATAGTGTTTATAATTTCTGGAGCCATTTGGCTTTTTGGAATCCCAGTCATCTGGGAAGAAGGTAAGAAAAAAAGGCAAATGGAGTTTTCTTTTCGTTACCAGTTTTAATCAGGCTTTTATTTGGAAGAAAGAAAAAGTAGATACAGATGCACAGGCAAAATAAAAGGCTGGTTAAATTGTATCTAGGCCATCTGTCCTATTTTTCCTTAGGTATCTACAGGGGTGTGGGTAAGATATCTACTTCTGTGCTTTGCTGAACTGTTTCCAGTATGGCAACTTATGCAAAGACCCTTCCTTGTATAGGAAGAATTGTCAAGAAATAACACAACTTGGCATCTCTTTTTCTGTAAGACGAACCAGTAATAGAGGGAACCAGAGGTCCCGTTCCTGAGACAGTATTTGTGTGATAGCATTAGACAGCAGGAGACTTGTTACGGTATTCTAGCCAGTGTTTTAGGAAATACCTAATGTTCTTTGCCATCCTTCCCCTAGAGATATGACACCAGAATCTCACTAATTTGTAGTGTCAATTCGGGTGATTAATTTTGTGAAAGTCAGTGGTGCTACTTTGCACTAATGGGCATTACTTGTTGCAAGGATGGTTGGTCAAATTTGCGACCCTAGTTTAACTATATGAGCTGACTCTTAAAGTTTTTTGGCTAGAAAATAAATTGCTTATAGACTGTGCCTGGAAAAATGCAGGTGAAGTTAAAGAATCTCATAGGCAAACATGGGAAAGAAAGCAACCAGATACTATGACTACCTCACTGCTATTATCTCCCTGTGTTTTTAATACCTTCTATGCAGAACTTAGGTTCTGTTTCTAAAATGCAGGTAAACTGCCTTTCTATCAGACAGGTTTTTTGTCTTTATCGTAGCCAGCCAAATTTTAGCACAGTATGAAATATTCTCACTTATCATTTGGTTTGCAGTGGTAACTTCCATTGAGTATTTTCAGAAAATATATATTTTTTTCTTATTTCACATTTCCTTTCCTTTTTCACTTCAAGGAAGATTAAACCATTTCTGAAATTCTGCTAATACAAGTTGTTGAAATCAGAGACTACTTGTTAAAATAAGAGATTACTTGTCTTCATGCTCTGAAAAGCTTTTAGACCTCTCTCCAGCTGATTATAATTATTTTTGCCATGTTATAGCTGGTCGTTGGGGTGTCCCATTTCAGCAGTCAGTTGAGCTACTAAAAATCTGTCTGAAACTTCTGTACATATTTTCCTATGACCTTCAGAAACTCAAACAATTGCATTTCAAAAACTGGTAAATGGGCTCTAAATTTGCAGTGGTGCTGGTAGACACTGCAGTGTGGTACAAGTTCTCTATGCTGTTGCCTGTTTTATTCATCACATCCGCAGTTCCATGTGCTAGGGGAAAGGAGAGTAGGTGTTACACCATGTAGTAAATGTGCTAAAATTGAGTAATACCAAAGACACCTTTTTAATTTCAGATCGGTTTAGGGTTTTTTCCTAGATTCCTAGATTTCCACTATTTTATGCCTTGTTTCAGGACGGCATTCTCAAGAAATAGTGCCTGATCATTCCTGCTTGTTTCTTCCACATTTTCATAGATGCTTAAGAATGTTTGTGAGAACAGAGGTAGTTTTGAAAAGCTGTCTTCTCTCTGACACCATAGGGGACATATCAGTGTCAGAAGAAATTATTTTTTATATCCTCGCCAATAGGTGAATGTATTGATGAGAACTGAATGTGTTTTCAAAGTGTGGCAGGGCATACTGTTTCCAGTATGAATTGTGTAAATATTTCTGTAACTCAGAGCAAAGGTAGGAGCAGTTAAAGAGAAGTTTTACAGTTCTGTTTCTTGTTTCTGCGTTCCCCTTTTATTTGAGGAAATGACAGATGTAAATGCTCTCTTTGAATCCTTGTGTGTAAATGCATATACCTCTTATTAAGTAATTCAATTTCTACTCTTTAAGTTTAGCATCTAGCATACTAGGATTTAATCTGAATTACTGCTCATGTGAAAGAGGGTCATAGTTAATTTTGCAAAAGGGATTACAGATTGATGTTAGTTTTTAATAACCAAGGAACCAAGGCTTGCTCCTTGTCTGGGTTAAGGAGAAAGGAGGACATCTCTCTCTCTCTTTTTTTTTTTTTTTTTTTTTTAATGCCTTAGTGCAGTGGTCTCCAAAATTGTTGTCCATGCACTCCTGTCAGTATTTCAGCATGCATCTCAATGTATATGTATTTCATTTATGAAGTATATATATATACATGTAATAATACTTGTACTAGAATCTACCTTTATAAAACATACAAGAATTAGAAAATTTAAAAGTATGAGATAAAGATTTAATATTTGAAAATATTAGGTTGTTATTGGTAAAAGAACCCTTTTAGCACTTACTAGGAAAATATTAAGAATATTCTTGTTTAGTAATATCTTGGTTTAACTTTTTGTGACACAGTGGCTTGAAGGTATGGTTCTTCATTAAGTTTATTTTGGTACCTTATTTTAATGACTAGCACATCTGAAGAAAATACCTAGCAAAGATACATGGCTTCAGATGGAAGAAATGCATTGTCTACTGCACTTACTAAGTCGTAGTACTGTTTTTTTCAATCCCATCAGCTAATTATGCGAAGGTTTTTATTAAATTTTGTCTAGTAAATTTCCAAGTAGCCTGCCAATCATTTCATGCATGTTAATTTGAAGGGATTGCAATTTTTATGTTTTTAACAAAAGGGTTCAAGACTCACTGAAACTTCTTGGAAGATTTTTTAAAAGGCTGGAAATTTGTATCTCCCAGCTACAGTAGCTTTTTTTTTTAAGTAACTTGCATTGGTTTTAGTAATAAGATCGTGTAATGATGGAAACCTTTCCAAACATCTGTTTTCAAAATGCTATCTCTATGGCCTGAGTTTCTTTTGAAAAGCAGCTGCTTTTTCACTTTTAAATTGTCACGTTCACTTGGAAGGGATATATAAAGTGTGTTTATTTTTTTGAAAAATATCTTTTAGGTAGCAAACTACTGGTAACAAATTATTTCCACAGAAATGGTCAGTATATTTGAAGCACTCTTCTTTTTGAAACAAACAAACACCCTCAGAGCTCACCTAGAACTAATATTCCTGGTCTACAGTGCTTCTTAGCAGTTCAACCTCTTATGGTATAAATATTTTTTTATGTTGATTTCCTATCTTGTTACGAAGTATGGTAAATATTTTACTATTTAATGGACTTGTTTTCATAAAATTAAGAATATCAGTGACTTCCTGCATTCTTCTGGCTCCAGATTCCTTGCTGCAATAGATTGCCTGTTGTTGATGGAGTGGATGAATTTATTTTGTACTGAAATCTCTTACTGCCCTTACTAGACTCTGGTTTTTATTCCAGTCAAAGCAACCACACATTCCTAGTTACATTTCCATAGTTTTTTCATAAAACTTTTTTTTTACTTTTTTTTAATTAAAGAAGTAGTTTGCTGTCGATAAAGTAACATCTCTAATGCTTTTCCTTTAGTGGCTTAGGAAAAGTAATTTTTTGTGTACCTCATTTTTGAAATTCCTGAATTTGGGACGTGTTAGAAGCATCTGTACTTTCATCCAACTGTAGAGCAAACCTTCTGAAATGGATGATTTGTTCTAATACTTGTTTCTTCAAATCTTCAGCTGTGTTTTCTATGTGTCTTTGAACAGTGTTTGCTGACAAAGAAATGTGCTTCAGTCACTGTAGTTTTCCATGCATTATTTTAGCTATTTTTAAGCAACAAAAATTCAATTCTCAGATGGCATGCTGTTTTTTTCCCCTTGATCTTAGGTAAGAAAACTTCAGAGCAGGCTGCTAAACATGTATCATTAAATTAAGGGACATTTTTAAAGTGCAAGATTGACTATTATTGCATTACGTGAAACATCACTGCAAAAAATGAAGGTTTATCTTTATGTTCTGGATGGTTGGTTTTCAGATGTCTTGCTAATTGTGATGGTTTCATGCTGCCATTGGCTAATATCTCAGAATATGATACACATTTTGGGTAAGAGTAATTGTTGACATTCATAAGTAATATTTTGAATAGTCTTGATAACTGAAATTTTCTTTATTCCAACTTCTTGTCAGATGTCATTAAATTGTCATTGTTTGTTACCTTGGAGTGTGGCTTATGAAGAGCTTGTACTGTAGTAGAAGTATCAGGGCTGCCATTTTCTTTTCACATGCACTCACAGTACCTTCAGTCCATTGTTTCCTTACAGGACTCTTTTAAACTATTCTGTAAGGGTTGGTTTGGTTAAAACTAAGTAATACTATCCAGGAATTCACCTCACCAGGCAGAGACAAACTGTACACAGGTCTGTCTCACTGCACACAGAAGGAATGGAGTGATCTTGCCAGAGTCACCCGTCTGGGTTGTGGCGCACATACTTCCCCCAGGGCACCTCAACTGCCTTATGTGACACTGGCCCATCAGACGTATGGGCTGAGTGAGCTTAAAAGTGTCCATTTATTAAATAGTTGAGTGTTTGTAGAGTTGAATTTGTGGTTTGGGGTCTCCCTCCCTCCCTGCATCCCTCCCTATCTCCCCTTCCTTCCTTCCTTTCCATCCTTTGCTTCTTGCATTTCATGGGTTGTTACTTTGGTTTGGGTGGGGTTTTTTGGTTTTGTTTGTTTTAGATAAAAATAAATCTAAATATCAGTTCCAGTATATTCTTTACATACCCCCATGAACTGTCTTGTCTGCTTGTGTGCACTCCTCTTTGAAAACAATTGTCTTCATGTGCCAGTTTTGTCTAGTCAGTCAAGTGTGGGGAGGCTGGGAGAGGGGGAAGCTGTTTCTCTTTCAAAGAACACATTAGGGCAAATACTGCAGCTACAAAGCTGGCTCTTTAGAGCATGATAAAGCCTTAAGGTAAATCCTGGCATTCCTTATGTCAGTTTGAAGTATTGATTGTCTTTATCACTGGGAAGGCTGTCTTTAAGAGATAGTTTCTCAGTTAAGTCCTGAGGCAGGGTAGCTGGCTCATGCGATAATGCAAAGCAAGGACTCATTGTTTTGTTTAGGTCAACACTACACGTGAAACAAAAATAAAAGTACGGGTAACGTCCCAGTGATGTTAGATCTGCAGAGGCAAAGTGCTAGAAATCATTGGTCTCTGTGTGTTAAACTGATATGATATAGTAAACTGCTAGTATCTATGCTTAATAGAAGTTGAAACGGAAAACTGCTGCTACATTGGGTTTTCAGTAAAACTTAATTTTTACTGCCCCATTTTTTCATTATGGACACTGCTTAAGAGATGTGGCTAGAAAATACCACAGATATATTTCACTTTTCCATTTGTTGTGAGGGGAAATGTAATTCTTTATTCTCCTCTTTACAGGACTTTTGTCCCTTTGTCCCAAGTAAGTCTGTGCATATTTTGGTGGATTTCTTCATTTTTTCAAAAAGTTACATAGGTCTATGTTTTTACTTCATTGCTGCTGCTTTCTTACCGGTGTTTTGTAAAAAATAAATAAGGTGCTCCATTATATTAGTTGAGTCTGATATTAGTCTAAAACTGCTTTGCGTGAGATATGTGAAGAAACAGAAAAACCAGTTGATAATCAACTCTATTCTTTTTGTCTGCCTTGTAGATACAGAGCTTTAGAGCTAATTAAGAACTAATTCTTAGATTGAAAAATTCTATTCAATTTCTGTTTGAATAGATATCTAGTCCTGTTAGACAATAAAGGTTTTTTTTTTGTTGTTATATTAATACAAAAATGTTTTTTTTAAACTGCTTCTTTTAAACTATTATACAAAATATTATCATTGGAAGTGCTAGATATTTTAATTTTTTTTTCAGTATGGGAAAAGCAAAGGGACAGTATGCATCCAGAAGTATTATACATATATATTATAATGTATCCAGAAGTGTATATTACTTTGATCTGGGCATAAACATACTCTCTTTTGGATCTTTGAGTTATAGAAAGAAAAATACTAATTTTCTCTCTAATATTGAAATTACTTTACACACTGAAAACTAATCCCTAAACCTGTAGTTCTTACTGTAGGTGTCTTTTTTGCCTTATGTGCCCCATCTCTGTTACTGTTGGTTCAAATCCTTCATATTTCTCTGGAGGAAAGTCCTTTGATGTATGGACTGTTGCAGCTGTTGGGGATTTGTGGGTGTTACATCTCATGCAGTGCTGCTTGTCTATACTGTCTTAAAGATCTGCAGTTTGTCTTTATGCAGAGCTTATGTATTATTCAACTTTCTACCTCCTTTGCAAACAAGAGCTTTAGGTTTCTGACTTACAGTGCTATCTTTGTAGAGTTTGTGCCTCCAAGTTTCAGGTTGAAACAGTGTATGAAAGTACATGATAAAAGAAACATTGCATTGGTAGCCCTCGGAGCTTGTTACTTGTTCTGTGGCAAGTCAACAGGGAAGAAGTAAACAGGCAAGTTAACAGTAGAAATTAAAACCTATTTGTTATTCTTACCTATTTTTTTTAACATGTGCTGTAGTTCGATGAAGATATGTGGGACTATGTGGTACACAGGCAGAACTTGTAGTTCACGCAAGTTTCACATGACTGCATTAATTTGGATGATTATAGTTGAAGTAAGCTCTTCCCAACATAGACTAACCTTGTGTGTTTGAACTCCTGTAGTACTTTTTATGAGTTAATTTCAAATGTTTTATGCATGTATGTGAACTGACATAGATTACTAAACTTTGGTAAATGTTTCAGCAAGTCATTGCTGTTACCCTGGTTATAAAATGATTTCAGGCTACTCCGTTTGTCTTTTCCCCTTTTTCTGATTTAACACTGTAGGATAAGAAAGCTTAGTAAGGTGTTATTGGTACTATAGTGTTTAACATATGGTACGTAGAAGAGAAAAATCCAGTCGTGTGAAACTTAATCTCTGGTAGGGATCCTACATTGTCCTTCATGCATGGTATCATTAGGGCAGCTCTAAATCACTTGTGGTGAACTTTATTATTTGTTTTTTCTTCTTGTAATTTCTTGTCATTTTCTTGTAATTTCTCTCCCCATTCCTTTTACTTCTATGTGCAGGTTTGTTTTGTTGTCTTGCATTTATTAGTAATGTGGTTGAATTAAGATTTTCACTCTTTGTCAGATGTTACTGTGCATTGTGATGCAGTTGAGTTGTATTAGGTTGCTCTTCTCCAAATTAGGCCAATTTATTTTGAGAAACAAGGATTATGGAATAGCTCTTATTTTGCTGGTCCTTCTCATAAGCCTAATGGAAATTCATTACCACACTCAGAGCTTTGATGAGAGCTAGGTGGCAAGATAAGGAGCCAGTGTTCTTTTCTTTGAATACTGTATGATCTACATCAATATCTACATGTTGACATGTTGGTATTGTTTAACAGAGACCTTAGATGATAGTTAGCTGATCTCTCAGTAAATAATAAGATCTGGCATTAGCTGGTTTTTTTTTGCATCGAGCTCTACATCAAATAGCATTATTGACTAGACTTTTATTTTCCCTATTTCAGTCCCTTTTGAACTTACACTCAATTCTTGTGAAGAACTTAACTTAAATTTTCCCATCAATTATTTGTCCCTGGAGATGTCCAAGAGGCATTTGGTCTGGTGCTGGGTGATGTGGTTTCAGGAGTTATATGTGATAATGCTGGGTTCACTGGATGATCTTGAAAGTCTCTTCCAGTCTTGATGATTCTGTGATTCTGTCTAATCAGTGTAATTCTTGCTTACTAATCTAAGTGAACTAAAATTTTTTTCGTATTTTCTCTTATCTCTCCACCATTCTCATCTGTATCTGGTTTAGATGTTTCTTATAGTGTTAGCAAGTTGACCAAGATGTATTATTCCAGTGTTAGTTTCCCCATGCTACGTTAGAAAACAGACACTTTGTTTTGGTTGCCTCTGTCTCTGTATGCAGTTGAACCTATGCTTAGCACTGTATTAGTATGTGTGAACTATTTTACTGCTATATGGAAAACTAACTTAATTACCATCCATATGGCTTAGTGTTTTGCATAAGTTTTTGATTTGGTAATCCATGTTATTAATGTCCTCTTTGAGCAAGCCTTGTCCTGCATGAAGGTACTTGATTCCTTTCCCTTCCTTCAAAGTTCTGTAGGATTTACATATTTTTGGTAACTTTTTATGTCTGGAACTTTGGCTGGTATTTACTTGTGTCTCTCCATGATGAGTTTTCTTCTATGTATCTTTGTCAGAACCCAGGACATCCCTCTGGCTGCCCTGGATGGCTCAAGCCCCTGGCAGGGGGCTCAGAGACCTTGGCACAGAGCCCAAGATACCTGTGGATTTGATTTTAACCCATGGAAAAAATTACCAACTTTATATGAGGATCTGCAAACCATGAAAGTTTAAATAGAATGATAGTTAGTTTGTCACAGGGTGGAAAAGTAGAATTTTGGGATTTTTAGAATGGGGATTCAGAGGCCAAGATGGAGGAATTTGGGCATGCCTTGTTCTTCTTTCTTTTTCTTCTTCTTAGCCTCCATCTTCTGGGTGATGGTGGCACTTTTGGATTGGTTTAGAGTAGAGACGGACTGTCTAACATAGGTGATAGGTATTGGAAAATAATTGTAAACAAAGTACACGTGGTTTTTAGTATAAAAAGACAACACTGCCCCAGGGGTGGTGGAGTGTGCCACGGGCTGACCTGCTGGATGGACTTCAGCAGGTCAGAGAAAGAATGTACTAGATAAGAGAAAATAAACAACCTTGAAAACCACAGCCGAGGAATCTCGACTCCTTCTTCGACTGCCGGGCTGGGAAACAGAGACTCTATAACGCACCTTGGGGTCATCTGACCACAGAGACCCTGACATATCTTCATTTACAGTTAGTGCTGCCTTCTGTAGTCTCTCTGATATGTATTTATGACACTTCGCTTTGCTGAGAAATATGGTTGTTTTATAAAGGTGCGATTCACCTAGTATTTAAGATAAGGCAATATTTGTGCGCAAAAACTCCATTACAGTAGTTTTTCTTAAGAAGACAATCATGGAGTTCATTAATTTCTGGTGTCATTTAACCTCCAGTCACATATTGTTGTGTCATATTCTGTAACCTGCTTTTTGGGCAAATGGGGTTAGTGTTACAGCCTGAAGTAAGACTTTGATGAAAGAAATTGGACATTTTGGAGCAGCCTTCTTGTTTCTCAGCTTTCTTCTCAGCAAGTGCAAGGAACCCAGTAGCAGCATGTTTCTCCACATCTTGCCCTTCAGAGCAAGGAAGCTTCACTGTGCTCGCTTTGCCCCTCTTTATTTTCATGGTTGCTGGTTGCAGATGGCTGATGGAGGTGCACTCTGCAGGGATCTGTTAATGAATAGCTTAATTTCTCCTTTTCTGGCACAGTTTTGTTGGTGGCAGCAAAAGCAGAGGAGTGATTTTGCTTTGTTCTGCAGTTCTAAAATAGTTAAGTATATTCTGGGGCAAATGATCAATTTTTCCTCTCCCTCACCTCCAACTGATTGTCAGCCAGATGAATTGTGCTGGCAAACACAAGCTGGGCTTTGATACAGTTTTTGCTTTAACATTTTCAGTTCCAGCTTCATGTTTACTCTGATTTTTAAGCATTTGTGTCAGTGTGTACATAATTTGAAATTATTTTGCTATGTGATGTTTCTTTCTCATGATATCTTTGAAATCTATTATTAATCTAGTAAGGAATTTTACTGACGTTTCAAACTCATTTACTCTGTGAAAAACAAATGCTAAAATTATAAAAGGAGTATCTTTAATTAATATGTGTTCCAATTATGTTAAATCTGGTGTAAAATGAATATACAGATGAAATCATTTAGACAGCTCAAGTGTATGCCAAGGAAAGTGCTTTGGCACAAGTCATACCACCTCTGATAAATTCATAGTTGTCTGTGTGGGAAGAGTTTGTGCTGCTCTTTTAACAGAAGACTGCAGTCTGTGTAGCTTTTTGTTTTGTTTTAAGGACTACCACGGTTCTATGAAGATTGAAAACAATATTGGATAGTCTTTTGTGAAGTAGACTAAACCATTAGCTAATATGGCATTTGATGGTGCTAAACAAGGATTTTGAAGGGGTGAAGCTCAAGTTTGTGTGGCTACAAAGCATTTCTACCACTTTTAATTCCCCTGTGTAATGCTGCCGTATTAATTTGAATGGTTTTGCTTTATCTTAATTTTGGCTTTACATAAGAGTATCTAATTACACTTTAAATTCTTATTCCCTGTTTATTTTTAACTTTATTCAACTCAGCTTATTTAGTCAACTGCCTCCATTTGTGGGCTACCCATTTGTCTGGTCTAACTTAACAGTTGAGTTATAGGTAAAGCTAAGGTGACTTTTTTTTCTTTTAATCCTGTTACTTTGACGGTTGTGTAATATCCTACTAACTTGTCGTTGCAGCCGATCAGATGATGATTCTGGGTCAGCATCAGCTTCTGGATCTGGTTCAAGCTCTGGAAGCAGTAGTGACGGAAGCAGCAGCCAGTCAGGCAGCAGTGACTCTGACTCTGGTTCAGAGTCAGGCACTCAGTCAGAATCAGAGTCTGACACATCTAGAGAGAAGAAACAAATTCAATCAAAACCACCAAAAGCTGATGGATCTGAGGTAAACAAGATACATAAATGAATCCTTTGGCAAGGAAGTGGCAAAGGAAATACTAAAAAAGTGGCAAGGAAATACTAAAAAAATATTTCAAAATTATTTTAAAGAGCAGTGCTTAGATTAAAAAAAAGATGTATGAAGTGTTCTTAATTAGATTTTAACTTGATTGGGTTAGTGAAAGCATTTACTTTGCTGCCTTAAACATTGGGCAAGTTTCTCATATAAGTACTTAAATTTGTGCTTTTAAAATTCTCACATTTGTAAGTGTTTTCAGTTAAAAGGCTGCCTAAATTTCATCATACAGAAGCATATGCTAATTTACTGGAACTTACGGAAGAGAAAGATAACACATAATGTTTTTCCTGAATTCTGTTTTCACCTTGTTTCTCAAATGCTTGGTTTCATTGTATCTGTAAATAATAGTATGAAAATTTCAAGCTTACATACAATTAGCTTTATCAACAAGTCTGCTAAAAGCAGGAAAAAAGTGGTGTTGAGAAATCTCTTCAATCCAGTGGGCCAGAATTACATGCACTCTCCCATGTTTATGGAGTGGTATACCGTATTTATGAAGGTGGTTATAGATGAGTCACACCAAGAACTGAAGACTGTTAAGGATTCTCCGTTAAATTTTTTCCCATGTGTTTAAGTATAACTGTATGAAACAAAATCATAGCAGTTGAGCAATCTGAAAGAATTTATCTGTGTGAATTTAAAAATGTACTGTATAAAGTTTTGCTTTAACAATTACCTACGCAACTATGGTTAAACACGTTTCAGTAATTATCCTGGTCATTAGCATACAACATTCCGTTTTGTAGAAATCTTAATGACTTTAAAAAGCTGTCTGATATTGTTAATTAATGTTAGTGTTTTGTAGTGAAATTTTTTGTAGTGAAATTTTTTAATTGATGAAATTAAGATGCTACTTAGGAAAAGTAAATATGTGGTAAACTGGAGGTTTTCAGTATGTTTAACTGACTCTTGCATCTCTATTCCTCTTTAGTTTTGGAAGTCTAGTCCAAGTATACTTGCCGTGCAAAGATCAGCAGTGCTCAAGAAGCAGCCACAACAAAAGGCAGCCTCATCAGACAGTGTTTCAGAAGAGGTGATTAATGTAATTTTTAAAATGTGCACATTCCTATCTCATTGTCTTACACATTGCAATAAAATTACATAGAGCGAATTCATATTCTCTGAGTGTGCATAGAAGCCTGGGGTTAGTCTATAAAATTAACATGCACATAACTGACATTTTTATGCAGAAAACTAAAGATACCTGGTTTCTTTTTTTTTTTCTGTTTCCAAGTGAGTTGTTTCAAAATTATAGCAGTCTTTTTTAGGTAGCTATTCTGTGTTTTCTAGACAATATTTTCAAGCCACACAGTACTGACTTACACTGTATTTCTGGCTTCTTGAGTTTATTGTGAAGCCAAATAAAAATGCCAAATTATTTTTTCAATGTGTTGTGACGGTTGTGTCATAAGAATAACACAACTCACACACAATGTTCCAGCATCCGAACAGGAGCAGGAAAAGAGCACTTTATTTTTCAGACCTCAACGTTTATAGAATTCTGAAAGTGACAGTGGATTGGAGGATGACATTGTCACCTTTTCAACCACACTGGTCAGACTAACAGTCCATCAAACTTCTCCTCCTACAGAGAAGAATGTAAACAATCATTATTTACATGAAAGTGTGTGAGAAACTCCATTACAAGAATGTAAACATCAGAAGGCTTAGAAAATCTCAAAAAACAAAGACAACAATGTGTTTTTGTAAAAGATGCCTGCTGTAGCTCTCAGAAATTCCATATGAAGTAGAAAACTAATTTTTACAAGTCTTGTAATCATTACTGCAAAAGAATTCTTGTATTTTAAGAATGAGGCCTGTATTCCAGGTATTTCAAAACCTAAATCATAGGCTAAAGAAATGTTGACTTTTTGCCATAGGAATACCTTATAAGAACACTAATAGGAACAATGAAATGTAATTTATTTGTAAAGCAGTCTTTTTGACGTGTATTACAAAGACTTTGTAATTTAGTTACATTCATTTGGTTGAATTTCTGGTTTTGTCTGATTTAGCAGCTCATCTTTTAAACAGAAAACTTAATCACATATCATTAAAATGTTAATTCACACCTGTTAAGCACTCTCTTCTAGAAAGTTACTTTTCAGGATAAAGTTATTCTAAACTGAGTTTGAGACAATGAGACTGGCCTTAAGAAAACCTAGGTTTAAAAGGGTTCTTGTTTTTTCTTCTATTGTAAAGAAAGATGGGATATGCTATTCTCAAAATTTTCTTAAACTGTTGTTTTAATGTGAACAAATATGAAAGGTGAAAAAGCTCTTGAGAGTAGGAGATTTCATTAGGATTTTTACAGAGACATCATCTTGAGTAATGTGGAGCAGCTTACACCATGACTGTTTTTATGTGGGCACAATGTTGATTTTTTAAGATGGGGATTTTATGTGGTGTTCTCCAGAGCAGTATTGGCACTGTGTATTCATAGATGGATAAATACAAAAACAATAGCAGTATTCTAACAACTAAATTGCAAGGCATGAAAAGGGTAAAATATGAATAATATGCCTCAAATTTGAAAATGGAAACTGATGTATCTTTTCAAAATCTACTTGCTAGAAGATTTTTTACACAATTCCTTTTGTATAAATGAATTGGCATTGATTTATTTCCTTCCCCTCCAGGACTCCTCAAGTAGTGAAAATTCAGCAGATGATTCATCCAGTGAAACCAAGAAGAAAACACATAAAGAGTAAGTTATTTTCTGAAGTAATAGCACACATTTTTTATCATAGAGACAGATGCTTGTAACTTATGTTTGATTTCCTCACTCTTGAAATGCTTAAGTTCTCTTGTTAATCTGTCTTGATCTTTCATTTCCAATTTTATAATTTTAAAATAAACTGTCAAATGAACATCTCTATCACACTGTTTTCTCAGCAAAAGTGTCTGCAATATTGTTTGAAAACATTCATCAGTGCTTTTATTTCTAAAATACTTAGTTGCAGTTTACTTTTGAGTTGGAGGCCCTCCATAAAAATTCTTGTAGAGGTAGGAAACTACTTAAACAGACTGTCTCAAAGCAAATTCAAGTTGGAATCCCTTAGTTAATGCCAGATGGCTTATCTTTTGGATTTTTGTGGGGTTGCTTTTGTTTCCTTTTTTCCTTTCCTTGGACGTGCTTAAAAGTTATTATAGTTTTGATGTTAAATAATCTATTAACTCTATTAAATTGTTATTTAAGCTATTAAGATTGAATTTTCCCATATGAAGTCAGAGTTTGTATCAAGATACTGTACATCATCTTTCCTGTCATGAAGTAAAAAATCTCAGTTAAGCAGAAACCAGGGAATCCTGCTACTCAGTCACAAGTGTCTTACTCATAGTACCTTGCCTGGCTGTGAAGCACTGATGTGAGAGTTTAGTGGAAGCTTTTGGGAGCCAGTGCCTCTCACCAGTTGCTGCAGTTCAGGTTTTTCTGCATTTCTCAAATCTGCTCTGTTATTTTTTAATTCTCATGTCAAAGTTGCTGATTCTTCACATGGGCCACAGAGACCATAGGCATTAGACAATATGAGACTCTCCAAAGTACAGTATGATAGGACTTTATGATTTGAACATGTCTAACTTCTGATGAATATGTATCTTACCAGGTAGCCTTGTTAAGTGCTTTGTTTTCTTAATGTCATGTTAACTCATTTCTTCATACTGAAATTTATAGAGAAATCCAGATTTTTGTTGTTATAGATTTTAAACCTACCTCTTAGTCCAAATCCCTTTGATGCCATTAGACATTTTTAAACTTACCTTGTATTCACTGAGGACAAATTTCTGTCTCATCAATTGAAATAACTGTTACAAGATTTTTATTTCTGTGAAAAGTCTTGAAGTTACAGCAGAACCCTCATGGGTGAATAACTGTTCTAAAAAATGCAACAACCTGAAATTACTGTTTTGTCTTTCATCATGTACAGTGAAGACTGGCAAATGTCAGGATCAGGGTCAATGTCGGGAACAGGTTCAGATTCTGAATCGGAGGAAGACAGGGAGAAAAGCAGCTGTGAAGAGAGTGAATCTGACTATGAACCAAAAAACAAGGTCAAAAGCCGGAAACCTCCATCCAGGTAAGAAGTTGGGCATTTGAATGCTCTATTCTCAACTATTTCTAAAAAGCAATTGAGCATTTACTACTACTATTCATGCAACTGAAAATGGTAGTACTTACTGAGAAAAAAAATATATATATTTACATAATATGATAATATATTAATGCTTTCTAGTGAATAGCTTTTCCTGTCTGCTTTAAATGAAAGCAGAGTAATCAAACATTCATTAAATACATGTATTCGGAAAACAATGCAGAACATTTATCATTGCCCCTGTTGAAATATCATTGTTGTGTCATACATTATTGTCTTGAAGAATTAAGCCAAAAAGTGGGAAAAAGAGTGCAGGACCAAAAAAGAGGCAACTTGATTCTTCAGAGGATGATGATGAGGAGGAGGATGATGATGATTATGATAAGAGGGGATCTCGTCGCCAGGCGACAGTCAACATTAGTTACAAAGAAGCTGAAGAAACCAAGACGGATTCTGATGATTTGCTAGAAGTTTGTGGAGAAGATGTTCCACAACCTGAAGAAGATGAATTTGAAACTATAGAGAAATTTATGGATAGTCGAGTTGGCCGTAAAGGAGGTATTTTTTTTAAGTGTTTTTTAAATCCTTGTTAAGATTATTGTGCAACTTCAACGCATATTCTCATCTATAGGTTAAAAAGCAATAGTTTTAAAATTACAAAGAAGTCATACTGTTTCACCTTTTATATTCACAAGAATGCTCCTATTCCCATCTAAGTATTGCAGAATACAGAAGAATTGCATACCTAAGGAGAAGATAAAAATCAGGTGGAAGATAGCTCTGTATTGCATGAATGCACACCATATTGTTATAACACTCTTTGTGGTACTTGATCAGTACAAATTATGTACAATGCAGTGGTGAAAGTAGGCTACATGGGAGAGCTGACTAGTAGTCTGAACATTGAAAGACAGTGTTGGCAAAACTGAACCACTGAAATAATGATTTCAGTTACTGCAGTACAAATACAGAACAATATGTGGAATGGCTACAAAAAGTATGTGTAAAATTGCAATGGTATCTAGAATTCTGCTTTGTATTTTGAGTCTGCACGTTGAAATCATAGACTCACAGAATGGTTTTGGTTGGAAGGGATCTTAAAGATCAGCTAATTCCAACTCCTCTGCCATTGGCAGGTATGCATTCCACTACACCAGTTTGGTTGAAGACCCATCCAACCTGGCCTTGAACACTTACTTCCAGGCATGGTGAATCAACAGTATCTCTGGGTGTAGCCAGGCAACCAGTTATGGTGCCTCACCCTCCTCATAGCAAAGAATTCTTCCTAATATCTTAGTCGTCTTCGACTAAGATATTATATTATATATCCTAAAATCTTAGTCGTCTTCGTTAGAGCTAGTTGGTTTAAAGTCATTACCTCTTGTCCTACTATTATGTGCCCTTGTCTAAAGTCCCTGTCCAGCCTTCTTATAGCCTCCTTTAGGTACTAGGAGGTGCTGCAAGGTCTCCCCATAGCCTTCTCGTCTCCTGACATAACAGCTGTTATGTCAGCCTGTTTTCATACCATAGTTGTTCCAGCCCTCTTTACTATGTTGGTGGCCTCCTCTGGATGTACTCCAGCAAGCCCACATCCTTCTTACGGTGGGGATCCCAGAGCCTGGGGTCTTCCTTTTTTCTCTTTTTCAAAAATGAGGTTTATATTTCTCCTTTTCCAGTTAGTGTGAACTTCCCTGGACCACCGTGACCTCAAAGATTATGGTAGTGGCTTAGCTATTTCCTCCACCAGTTCCCTCAGGACCTGTAGATGTATCTTATCCAGTCCCATGGACTTGTGCACTTTCAGTTTCCTTAAGTGGTCTCATGGAGTGGGTGATTCTTCCTTCTCCCATTCTCTCCCTGCCTTTGCTTCCTCTGGTGTGGCTGAGTCACTTGCTAGTGAAGACTGAGGCAAAGAGTACCTCAGCCTGCTCCTTGTCCCAAGTAGCCAGTTCTCCCATACTACTCTTAATTATCTAAACAAACACATGAAAAAACCCCACCCAAATGCTGACCCCCTTGTACTTCAGGGCTACCTTTCTCCATTAGTTACACCCAGTGTCTTACATTATTGACCCTTTTCAGAGCTTGTACTCTTCTTTCTCTCAAATTCCTTCTCCCATGCTATCCGTATCCTGCTCCTCAGTGTATGGTGTTACTACTGTGGTCAAAGCCTTAGGAACTAAGCCTGTTTCATTCTTCCTGCACAGATGATGTTGCTGCTTTTTTGGCATTGCCTCTCTGTCAGACTTTATCTACCCCAACAGCTTGCTGGTCTCATTTCCTTATCAGCACCACTGAGATTAACTCACTTAGTTAGAGCTAGATGGTAATAATGCCAGTGTTACGGGTTTGATTCCTATACAGGCTTAAGAGTTGGACTCCGTGATCTTTGTGGGTCCCTCCCAGCTCAGAATATTCTGTGGTTCTGTAACCTGTCCTCACCAAAATGAGCCTGTTTCCTACTGCTAGTGTGCTGCAGCTACAATACAGTCTGTAGTTAATCTGTACTTTATAATTTTTACCTCATAAGATAACAGAGGCAGGACAAGCAACAAACTTGTTTAGGAAGAAGGAGATTTATAGTGTCCCTCTTAGTAGGTTTTTCATGTCTTGAGGCTGATCACACATAACATC
Organism: Urocynchramus pylzowi; assembly: GCA_013397555.1. Taxonomy (NCBI): domain Eukaryota; kingdom Metazoa; phylum Chordata; class Aves; order Passeriformes; family Fringillidae; genus Urocynchramus; species Urocynchramus pylzowi. Next base: position 50,331 of record VZRH01002471.1, read on the forward strand.
AGACGTCTTTTTTTATGCTCAGAGATAAGAATAGTGTAACAGAAGATGACAAGCAGTTTTAGTGTGGAGCATTCCCTAGTGACTGCTTTAAAAACCAGGAATACAAATAAAATTTTGATGAGGAAAGATAAGATATTGCAGGGTAGGTGTAGAAGTTTTCGTTGCTCTTTTATTCTCTTGATTACTTGTGCATGTCTTAATATATCTACATCATAATCTTTCAAATAATAGTAATGACATGAGTGCAGTAGACACTAGTCAAGTGTATGCTCATCCAAAATTACCACCAATTACTTTACTACATTTCTAACTGGTTAACTTACGACAATGCATGCTTACTCAGGGCATATGATGTGGTTTCTTTCTCAGCCACAGGTGCTGCAACCACAATATATGCAGTTGAGGCAGATGGTGACCCAAATGCTGGGTTTGAAAAATCAAAGGAGCCGGCAGAAGTACAGTATCTTATTAAATGGAAAGGTTGGTCACACATCCATAACACTTGGGAAACTGAGGAAACACTGAAGCAACAAAATGTTAAAGGCATGAAGAAACTGGACAATTACAAGAAAAAGGATCAGGAAACAAAACGATGGTGAATATTTTTTTTAATTGTTTTGAAACACTATAGGTATTCTGTTGTGTTTCTGAGACCTGTTACCTGGTTTTGAGGATGTAACTTTGAGTGTCTGTGTAATGGGAAGACAAAAACTTTGAAAGCCAAAGCCCCTTTAACATGTTCCAGTAACATAATTCTCTCAATCTGATGTGTGTGTGTGTGTGTGTGTGTGTCTGTATGTGTCTGTATGGTATAAATGGAGTTTTAACAAGATGGGTAGTATTTAAAAATGTTAATAAATTGTAGCTTTTGGTAATTTTTCCATTATACTTCGATTTGAGTTCTTCAAGAATTGCTGCAAAGGATCAATGTTTTCTTGGTGCATTAGCCATTTCAGGTTACTGTGAAGAATTCAGTTTTCTTTGCTGAAACCTGAGGATGAAGCTTGAGAATAAAAACCATGAAGAAGTATATGCATTTTAAAGTCACCTCTTTGGTGTCCAGTTTTATTAGTATGTTTAATATAAACAATGAATGCTGGTGGGATTTTTAGCAACTAATCATTAGATGGATTCTTACAGGGTGAGCCACCCTGACTACTATTCCATGAAAATAACCTGTAAAGTGTACTGCTTATCTGGAGACATACCTACTACAGCTACCAGTTGTACTAGTCAAGCAACTAATGGAGAATATTAATTTTCAGTGATAAGTATTTTCAGCCATTAATGGTGAGACACTTAAGGCCAGATGCAGCCATTTTGTAGTAGGGATTTTTAAGTTGTTCCTTCAAAAAACTTTCCAGGCAAGATTCATGGGATGATTACATTTAGAGCTATAGAGTTGCTGAATTTTCTTAGTTTTAGAAGTATATGGTGTAATAAGTGTTGTGAATTAATTCCTGCTCCAGGCTGAAAAACGCTTCTCCAGAAGATGTGGAATATTACAACTGCCAGCAGGAGCTTACAGATGATCTACATAAACAATACCAGATAGTGGAAAGAATAATTGGTATGTTACAAACTTGTGGACAGAAATCAATGTCTGGGATTCTATATGTTCTCACTGCTCTTGTATTTGTAGTTAAGAAATGTAAAATATTGATATCGCAAAATTTTAATCCAAAACAAAACTTCAGGTAAAGAGAAGAGCTGTCAGACTGTCTGTATGGGTCTACCTTCTGTTGTATTATTACCTAAAATAAATGTATTCCTACAGTACAGAAGTAAGATGCTGATCAGAGCTCTGGTGCATTTTTGCAGCTCATTCAAATCAGAAATCAGCTGCTGGTTATCCGGACTACTATTGTAAGTGGCAGGGTCTGCCTTATTCTGAATGTAGCTGGGAAGATGGAGCTCTCATTGCCAAAAAGTTTCAGGCACGCATTGATGAGTACTTCAGCAGAAATCAATCCAAGACCACTCCCTTTAAAGATTGCAAGGTGAGTAGGTAATTTGCAGTATATGGATTTATAATCAGTTGTACTGGATCTGACTAGGATAGGGTTAATTTTCTTCATAGCAACCTCTGCAGTCTGTGGTTTATATTTGTGGCCTAAATGGTTTTGGTAACACATATTGGCTGTTACTGAACAGTACTTGCACAGTGCCTTCTCTGTGTCCTGTTGTGTCATCCCCACTATGAGTAGTCTGGGTGGGAATACACCAGTAGCAGCTGAACCCCAGCTGACTGAAGAGGTGCTTGATGCCGTTTAATGTCTTATTCAACAATAAATTGAGTGGGCTGACCAGGGGCTGCCTGTTGCCTGGAGATTTGTTGGTCATCAGTCTGCTCATATTCTCATATTCTGTCACTTGTGGGATTTTTTTCCTATGTATTTTTTTGTTTTGATTGGGTGGGTATTTTTCCTTCACTCAGTAGACTCCTCATTTTGACCCACAATTTTTTTCTCACTTTTACCTTTTGATTTCTCTCTCTTATCCCTCTAGGGTGGGAACTGAGTAAGCGGTTGGGTGGCAGCTTGGCTCCTGGCCAAGTTCAAGCTACCACATCAGTTGCAATAGTAAAAATGTGATTTTTTTTTTCTTAATCCACATATCAGATACATAGTATGAATTTTTTTGAAAGTTTTTTCAGAATACCGATAATGATGTATAGTAGGGTGTATGGACAACAGAACTACTGAGAGTAGGTTTTGTAGATTCCAATCCCCTGCATTTTTACTAGCATTCAGAAATGGATTTCTTTACTATTGTAGTTTATTTTAAAAAAAAACTTTGAGTGAGTTAATGTCACTCATGTTGTGACATTTAGATAGGCTTGCTAATTACTTAGTGTTTTTATATGGCCTTGCTTACATTGATAGATGAAAACTGGAATTGATGAGCTAGTAAATACCTCCTGTTACTTTTTCTATAGGAAGATCTTTTGGTAATTTCAGTAACAGTTCAATCATTGACTGATGATCAATTTGCTTTTCACAGGTTCTAAAACAAAGGCCACGGTTTGTTGCACTAAAAAAACAACCATCTTACATTGGAGGACACGAAAGTTTAGAGTTAAGAGATTATCAGTTAAATGGGTTGAATTGGCTTGCTCACTCATGGTGCAAGTAAGGAGTCTCAATTTTGTTTGTAAATTGCAAGCATTTGTAAAGTATTGAAATGTTTTTTTCTGTTGGGTGAGGGTTTTTTTTTTAAGTTGGAAACTTTCATACTGTAAGCTCAAAGTAGAGGTCTGAAGGGACTGGTTTTGCTCTAAGTAGTATTAAAATTATCATTTTATGGCCATTTTCAACATAAAACAACTAAGAAGTGTCTTTGCTTTTAGTTTCAATGGAATAAGTAATATTTTTAATAACAACCAACAGACCTAAAACAGTAAAATGAGAAAAGCCAAACAAATATTTATGGAATGTCAACATTACTGTTAAAATTTTAAAATTCGACTCAGGAGGACTACTTGCAACCTTTTTGTTAATTCAGGGGGGTAGGAGGGATAGGAAATCTTTTTATGGAAAAACAATGTAAATAAATGTCTTCAAAATGTATAGTAGTAAAATCTTGAAAACTGTTATAATTGGGTTTTATGCTCAAAAGATAATGATTTCTTTTTATCCAAACCTTCCTTATCTCCACACGTCCCCTAAATAGCTTTGTTTCCTTTTTTTTTTTT
>VZRH01002471.1:54054-99304 GCA_013397555.1 Urocynchramus pylzowi
TTTAGAGGGAATAGCTGTATTCTCGCAGATGAAATGGGTCTGGGTAAAACAATACAAACAATTTCTTTTCTGAACTATCTGTTTCACGAGCATCAATTGTATGGACCTTTCTTGTTGGTTGTGCCACTTTCTACTTTGACGTCTTGGCAAAGAGAGATTCAAACCTGGGCTCCTCAGATGAATGCTGTAGTTTACTTAGGAGACATAACTAGTAGAAATATGGTGAGTATTTCTCCTTGTCATTGGAAAGTCTTGTATGTAAACAAGACATACTTCATATTTTTATCATCTGCGTATCTCAAATATTTTGGTTGGGAGTGAACAAATACTTGCTGAAGCCCTGTGTCTTTAAAATATAAATTGAAAGCTTGGATTTTGATCTAATGTAAATGTAAGTGAGAGATTTCCTTTCTGCTTAATGGCGGACAGAATTAAAAATTTTGCTTTGCATTTGAAAACCAGCTATCTTCTCCCATGTTATTATTTAGGTGGATATAGTGAAAATAAGTATATAAGAAAGCCAGTCATGATCTTACTTTATTTCCTGAAAGGCTGTTAGTTTGTTAATGTTCACATTAAAGTAAAAAGTTCTTGTCTGTTATAAATATGTATGTATGTATGTATGTATGTATGTATGTATGTATGTGTATATATATATAGCGTGCATATGCATGTGTGCATATTTATATACAAAATGTATATATGTTAATATGTGTATATATGTATATGTTATATATAGATATATAAATGTTATATATGTATGCATTGTTCTTCTGTTCCGTTATCATATTGTTTTATGCTAGTAAATATCTACATTGTTGCAGTATTTAAATTGATTCCAGCCAGCAAGACCTTTTTTCTGCAGCTTATAGTTTACTTGTTTCTTTTTGTAGATAAGAACTCACGAATGGATGCATCCACAGACCAAACGATTGAAATTTAACATACTCTTAACAACATATGAAATTTTGCTAAAGGATAAGGTAATTGTCCTTCTGTGGGGAGACAAAAATAATTTCCCCAATATACAATAATTCTCTTTAGACTTGCATATATTTGATTTATGGCGAGTCTGATAGTTATTGCTTTTGAAAGTGTGTAGTTTAAGGTTTTGGTTTTTGATTCTTGGGAGGGCTTTTCTTATTTTAAGCACTTCTGGATTTTACATACATGTGGTGAGGCTTTCACCCTTTTCCCATTTTGTGAGGTGGGTAACACTTAATTTTCTTCAGCTTGCTTGAGAGTCTCATTGCTGTAATGATCTCCTCTTCAGCTCTAGTTCTTTGCAGACCACCGTCAAGGAACTGAAGCAGAACCTAACAGAACCTTAATCCCAAAAGTGATACAAAACTGGGAAATCCCATAGTTTTTCTGTGATATTCTGCATACAGTAGTATGTGCACATTTATTAATACTGTCTTTGAAGTGGTAGCACACAGAGCTATTGTTTATACTTCTAACAGTATGTGGAAATTGATACAGATACTCAAGAAGCACTTGACTTTGTTTACTTCATTTGTTTGTATGAGAAGAAGTCAATAATGATTTTTTTTTCCCATGCCATATAAAAAAATGTGGGTCAGACTTCTGGGCATTTTTTTAAATAATAAATTGAATTTATGTTTTCTTATAATGACTACACAGCTTTTCATTGAACCTGGCAAATGTAAAAGCCATAATTAGTACTAAAAACATATAGCTGTTATTTTATTAAAATAGACCAAGAAATGATTGGTTTTATAGCTTGTTTATATTACGTGGAAAATCATGTCATGTGTTGATTTGAATAATATTTTCCCCCTCTTCCATTTCCTTTCCAAGTCATTCCTTGGTGGTCTGAATTGGGCATTCATAGGAGTTGATGAAGCTCATCGTTTAAAAAATGACGACTCTCTTCTGTACAAAACTTTAATAGACTTTAAGTCTAACCATCGTCTTCTTATTACTGGAACCCCTCTGCAAAACTCTCTCAAAGAGCTTTGGTCTTTACTCCACTTCATCATGCCAGAAAAGTAAGAAAGAGTTTTTTGTTAAGTTTTTTATGGCAAAGTAGTGTAGTGATGTGAGAATCAGTAGAAGTAGGGAATTGTACTGAAAGATAGCTTAAATATCCTACATAAAGTAAATGCATATATCTTTTGATGCTGCTTTAGGTAAGTAATGCTAGTAGCAGATGTCACCTTTTCCCATTTTAGCAGTGGGCAAAAGTGGTGGATTGATGTATGGGTCAGAACCTGGGAAAAAGGCTTCATCTTAGCCTAAGAGAAAAACCATATAGATTTGCTCTAGGGGAAGAAGAATGAAATTTTTCGTATGTTAGTACTATTTATGAAAACAAATTTATGTCAAGATGCCAAACATCCTGTAATTCAGTCAGGTAGCTGGTTTTCCCATGTGTTTTGCATACAGTAAGCTTTTTGTATTGACCTGATTTTGTAGTGACTTTTTTAAACCTAATGTAAACAAGATGTCATGTGTGAAAGCACATATTCCTGTCAGTCATCTTATAAATCCCAAGCACCATAGCTCTGTTTAGTTTGAGCTATGGATTATACAGAAGATTACAAGCAAAGCCACTGAGGTTGCGTAGCCATTATTAATTTGTTTGATCATAAACTCCACTCTCCAAGTCTATTAGTACAGACAATAGCTACACATTAGCTAGACCATATAGCTGCAAGACACATTTGAAGTATATTCTTGTTCTCTTGCACTCCCTCTGGACATGGAGCTGGCTTTTTATGCTGTATTGATAAAATAAAGTAATGGACTTTTCTGCAACCTAGATAAGTCTCCTTGTAGAAAAAGAAAAAACATTGCATTTCCATTGTGGAATCAGAAGTTTTCATTCTGTAGGCATTTTCGGAAAATTCCATTCTTCTATTAACAGGCACAGTATCTGGGATTTCTTGGGAGATGAAAATTCAGAAATGGGATGAAACAGAAGGGAGTGGGGAAAAAATCTGAATGTATATGTGTTCTTGTGGTATATGTATACATGTTCTGTGTCTGTGTTACCTTTCTTCCTGAATTTTGCTTCATTGGGGTGTTCACAGTATGTCACTATTTTGTGCTTATACTTTTTTATGTTGAAGGTTTTCTTCATGGGAAGATTTTGAAGAGGAGCATGGCAAAGGGAGAGAGTATGGTTATGCAAGTCTTCACAAAGAACTTGAACCATTTCTGCTGAGAAGAGTTAAAAAAGATGTAGAAAAGTCTTTACCTGCTAAAGTGGAGCAAATTCTGAGGATGGAAATGAGTGCATTGCAGAAGCAATACTACAAGTATGTACCAACTCTTTGTATATTCTGCTGTTTCAGTACACATATGTCTGTGTACAATTTACTGAATTACAGTGGTTTGTATGCTGTATGGAAGTTTAAGCTTCGATAGGGTTTCACAGCAATAAAATTCTGTGAAGCAAGGGCTCAGGAATTGCATTGGTCTAATGTCTATGTATGTAGTTTCTTTTATTTGGCATATTGATAGACTCAGTTGGGAGATGCTTTTTTTCTTTAGTTTATACGTATTTTGACAGCTACATCTGTCTTACTTCCACATACGGTTAGAAGTTACTAATATTATACATCTTATTTCATAGGTGGATTTTAACCAGGAATTACAAAGCCCTTAGCAAAGGTTCAAAAGGCAGTACCTCAGGCTTTTTGAACATCATGATGGAACTCAAGAAGTGTTGCAACCATTGCTACCTCATTAAACCACCAGATGATAATGAATTCTATAATAAACAGGAGGCCTTACAGGTAGTGTCACTTTTTAATTAAAAAAAGAAAAGAGAGGTTTTACATCTGTAGTTTTCACAGAATTTTATAGTTCCCTGGCAGTTCATTAGTTTTTACTGAGGTATATTATGGAAAAACAGGTTTTCCACAAAATGTGCATCTTGGGTTTTTACAGCAAAGTATTTTTTGATTCTTATTTGGAACTGAATAATTGACAGACAATTGAGTAAATAAATATGCCCAGTTTTAATTACATATTATTGTATGTATGTTTTAAATTGTAAAATTTTTCAGCAATGTCAGAATTTGCCTTTTATTTTTCTGCCCACAGTAATAGAAAGAAAAGCAAACCTCAGATGGATGTCCAACATACTCCATTGTGTATTAGTGTTGAGATTAAGTTATTTTGCAATGTATGTCTCTTGGTTTTTGTAGCATTTAATACGCAGCAGCGGGAAGCTAATCCTTCTTGACAAACTGCTGATTCGTCTGCGAGAACGTGGCAACAGAGTCCTGATTTTCTCACAGATGGTTAGGATGCTGGACATCCTGGCAGAATATCTGAAATATCGTCAGTTTCCGTTTCAGGTAAGAAACTTGCTGGTCATAGCAGCTAAGTTATTCAAGCTTTGATCTTGAATATTAAAAAAGTTTTTTCTTTACTGTGAGGGTGTCAAAGCACTGGAATAGGTTTTCCAGAGGTTATGAAAGTTCTGTTTCTTGTTGAGGTACAAAAGCTACTTGGACATGACCTTGGGCAGCATGCTTTAGCTGTCCTTGCCTGAGTAGGGGATTTAGACAAGATGACCCTCAGCAGTTCCTTTCAGCTTTGTTTGTGATTGTGTGGCCTTTACTCCTTTGATTGAAAAAATGTGGATGAAAATGTCTTCTTTTTCTAGAAGGGGACTGGCTCTATGATGAATGTTATTTTGAAGTGAAACAGATAAATTAAAAATTATGTGAGCTGCTTATTTACTTTTTCTTTCCCCTTCACATAACAGTTTGGCTGCTGGCAGTTGAAGTTGCTCTGATATTTAATACAGTATAAAATTACTTTTTAACTGTAGTTCTCAATCTCTCTAGAGACTTGATGGATCAATAAAAGGAGAATTGAGGAAACAAGCACTGGATCATTTTAATGCAGAAGGATCAGAGGTACAGTATTTTTTTTCCTGGGGAATCTGTTTTATTTTTTCCTAAGTACCAAAACACAAAAAAGGAGAGCTGAAAAAAGTGTAGAATATATCAATAAGGTTGGAAATTCATTGTTACTGCCTAGAGTATAATGTTTATATAATATTTTTTAAGATGATGTTAAGTAGAAAACACATAAATTAGGAAAGTGGTAGCTGATTCCTCTATAAATGCTGCAGAATTTTAACCCCGGCTTTGTTCCTCTATAAAATTTAGTAATATTTACAAAAGTGCTGAACTTAAGCAGATAGTACCCAAAAATCCTTTGGCAATGGGCAAAACTAACATCATATATCCTTGCACAAACAATCATATTTTACTTGTTTCAAATACGATTCCTGTTATCTTCATTTGTTGACACCTGTTACATGACATGGAAGAAATAGGAAAGTACTGATTTCTGTCAATTCTTTGTGAACAACCTGTGAGTAGATAGGCATCTGTTATGATTTTTTAGATTCTGAACTGGAATATTTGTACCTTATTTAGCACTCCTATTAGACATGTCATTCCATACCGTTGGATTGGTTTTTAAATCTTTTGTCCTACACTCTCAGATTTGAGGGAGAGGAATTTGGTTGGTCATTGATTTTGGTTTGGTTTCATTGGTATTTGAAGATAGCATTTGTTAGCTGCTGCTGAGCTTGTTTCTGCTTTGTGGAGGGAGAGGGACCAAACTCCATGTTAAATACAAAAGCTAACTCTCAGATTTCTTTCATAGATGTTGTTGACATTTTCTGAAATCTTAGCAGTTACACTGTACATTTTTTGAGATAAAGAAGAATTTATGCATTTCTGAAATTGAGGCAAACTCTGCATTTGTGCAGCACAAAGAGGAATGCTCTCAGTTTTATTTTTTATTTCCTAAAATTTCATAATTTTGGGGTGGGTTTTGCAGAGTTTTTGTATTACTGAGCTACAGGCTACCTGGAAATCTTTAACATAATTCTCAGGACTCTTTCCTTATTGAAATGGTTGCTGTTTCCTGTAACTGTGCTGAAAATTTGGTTTGGTTGGGGTTTTTTTAACCTGCTTTACTTTAGCTTGGAATTCATTGTTTTTTACATGTCTCAATATCCTTCTACAGTCTTTCATAGTTATGAAAGACTGATTTAGTAAGTTTATATTGCCTACAGAATTTTTTCTCCTTGCTGCTTACCCATTTTCATATTGTTCATGAATATGCTGAGCAGCACTGAACTTGGGAGAAGATTTTTTTGCTTCTGTCTCTTAATCAGTTATGTGTAGGCTCAAGTGCTTTTCCTGGTCTGACATGACTGTTTAGTGTTCCAGGGCTTGGGGCAGGGAGGGTGGGAGAGGGTTTTTGTAACAACAAAAGCCTTTTTTAAAGGCTTTAGCAGAGCATGTTGGTATTTTTTTGGCCAGTCTGGTTTTGTTGGGATATCTTGCTCATTGATTGTCATCTAGGACACTGCTTCCTTTAAACTGACTTGAGCAGTCAGTAACTTTATGAAAGACATTGGTAATCAGTGTTTGCTTTATATTTAAAGAGGCTTAAAGCATAGAGCAGTTATGGATTTGGTAGCAGCACATACTGCATAAAATAAATTGCAAAGTATGTTGGTTCCTTTAGGAATATTACAAGTATTGTATATAAAACTATTTCCTACTTTATGGTTTCAGGACTTCTGCTTTTTACTGTCTACCAGAGCTGGAGGATTAGGTATCAACTTGGCATCTGCTGATACGGTGGTTATATTTGATTCTGACTGGAATCCACAGAACGATCTGCAAGCACAGGCTAGAGCACATAGAATTGGACAGAAGAAGCAGGTAAACGCACTCAGTTTAAGCTCCAGACCTGAAAGACAGTTCTGTACATCAGCTGTCCACTCTCTGTCTGCACCCTTCAGTCCTCATGTATTTTTGAGAATAACTAATACTTTCTGCATATCTCCAGAAATGTTAGTAATGCTAATTTATTTTTTCCTAAGTGTCCATACAGGAAGAAATAATAAGGCAGCTGTGGTATTTGGGTGGGAGAGGGAGAAGAGTTGTCAACTTGTCTGTCTTACATTCATTGGTATGATGTCATTCTACAAAATAACTGCTACATCAGGCACATCCCCAATGCTTAAATATTCTAGTTCTCAAGAGGATTCTTTCCTTCTTACGGAAGACATACAGTAACAATTAGAAATATGACATTATTGCCTCTGTCAATGCTTGTGCCAAGTCACTGAATTTTATAAAGAAAGGTCTAAGATGATTTATTAGGGCTTTTTAAAACATGTCTGTAAAGACTGTGGTAATGTGATTAAATTAGTATTTCATATTTGAAACCCATGAAAAAATTCAGAAGTTACATAATGAAGACTGAGATTTCTGCATTTAAATTTTTTATTTTTTAAATACACATAGGTTAATATTTATCGACTAGTCACAAAAGGATCGGTAGAAGAAGATATTCTTGAACGAGCCAAGAAAAAGATGGTGTTAGATCATTTAGTAATTCAGAGAATGGACACTACAGGGAAAACTGTGTTACATACAGGCTCTACTCCTTCAAGGTACATTTGTGTTTGTTTCTATACCAACTTGCCCTTAAGAATATTTCAATTGTAAATGAAAAGCAAAACAAAAGATGCAAAGTCTTTGTAGATTTTTATTGGCATAGTAAATACATATCTCAAATGTATTAAGAGTTTATATTTAACAGTAAGAAGAAAACTTAATTTACTCATGATTTTAGAGAACTTTTCCTAGTTAATAAGTTAAAATGTTTTTCCTGAAACATCATTCATTTCAGCTCAACACCTTTCAATAAGGAGGAGTTGTCAGCAATTTTGAAGTTTGGTGCTGAGGAACTTTTTAAAGAACCTGAAGGGGAAGAACAGGAGCCTCAAGTAAGTAGTGCTTCTGGACTAGGTAAAAAAATAAAACAGCTGAATATATGTATGAATTATTTAATTGTAAAGAGAAACTTCTTTTTTTTATCCTTAGGAAATGGATATAGATGAAATATTGAAGAGGGCTGAAACTCGGGAAAATGAGCCAGGTCCATTAACTGTAGGAGATGAGTTGCTTTCTCAGTTCAAGGTATGGCTCTGTTCCCTGCTTCCTGCCATAGTTATACTTCCCTTTTTAAACAGTACTATTGCTCTTCTATGTATCTATCTTTTAATTCTTCAGAAATAGATGCCTCAGTAAGTCAGCTCTGTATCACTTTCTAGTAAAATGGTTTTTTGCCTATACATGATACCTTACCATCAGTATAAAAAATTAAAAATATATTATGTATTTTGATAATAAAAGAGATGTATTTATGAACGAGTTAATGATTAGAATTTTAATTTTGTGCTTTATTTACTGCCTTTGTAATTAAGCAGCTATAGTACCAATAAATGCAATGTGTTCTTTGTGTTTCTTAGCTGATCATTTCTCCAAGTTGCTTTTAGCCCCAAAGTAAACTTGGAATGCCAGGTATTTTTAAGTATTATCAGTTAAACATATTATGTGTGCAAAAAAAAAAAAAAAAGCAGAGCATGATATGTTTGTTTAGTTCAGAAGATTATTAAATAGCTCTCCTGCTAATCACTCATTCACAACATATTTTGATACCTGCATTGTATTAATGTTTGGCTAATTTTATATTATTATATTTTCACATTAAATCAGGCGTTTAAGTGTTGTTAGCTCTATTTTGAAGGAAGTTAAACCACAGTCAAAGAGGTGTGAGGAGTATGATTCTTCTTGTACCTCTTCTTAGCCCATGCTGAAAGGAGTCTGTCTTTCCTAAATGAATAAAAGTACTTTCATTAGAGATTGTTTCATAAAACATTTTTAATTTATAAATTTAATATATATCTTATAAAACAATAGCATATATATAAATATTATATGTATAAATGCATAAAATATGGGATCTGTAACCTTGTTTTCCTTAAATGGTAGTTGATTAGTTTTTTTTTAATTGTGTCATGTATTGACTTGATGAAAGTGTATTCGTTTTGATGTACAAGGTGGCCAACTTCTCCAATATGGATGAAGATGATATTGAGTTGGAACCAGAAAGAAATTCAAGAAATTGGGAAGAAATCATTCCGGAGGTCCAGAGACGAAGGATAGAAGAGGAGGAAAGACAAAAAGAGCTTGAAGAAATATACATGCTTCCAAGAATGAGAAACTGTGCAAAACAGGTGTCTCTTGGTTTTGACTGAATTGTAGTTCTGTGTCGCTTTTGGTAATTTGTTGCTTTTGGGGTTTGGGTTTTTTATTTTTTTCCCTTTTCTGAACACATTTTTTTGACAGAGCTGGTAAAACTTGCTGTAACTTGTTACTTACATAGCTTGCTTGCTCTGGAATTCCAGATTAGCTTCAACGGCAGCGAAGGGAGACGCAGTAGGAGTAGAAGATACTCAGGATCTGATAGTGACTCCATCTCAGAAAGAAAAAGGCCAAAAAAACGTGGAAGACCACGAACTATTCCTCGAGAAAATATTAAAGGATTTAGTGATGCAGAGATAAGGCGGTAAGATATGAGAGGACATGCATATTTAAAGGAACAAGAAATTATGATTATTTTTATTAATAATATTATTATTACTCTGGAAACTACAGCTGGTAATCTGTTTTTCCTGAAGTTGTTTGAAATCTTTTTATTCTAGACATTTAATATTTTTTCCTTGTGGTGCTGACATAGTGAAGTGTTATTCTTGCTATATAACAGAACCCATTTTAATGAGATATAAAATTAGGTTTCAAAAACAAGCATGATTGGTTTAAATTTTTTAGTTCCTGCAGCCTATGAAGACAGTGGTTTCACTGAATAATTACTGACAGTGATTTTACAAGGGGTGAACGTTTAAAAAGAAACAAGAAAATAATCTGGTTTCCACCAATTTATCTAAAAACTGTGGTGCTCAAAGACTATGTTACATCTATTTGGTGACAAATGAAACAATGTGATTGGATTTTGTTTTCTTTTTAAACTTCTTGGCATTTAATTGAATTGTTAAATCCTGCTTTTTTAAAAGTAAGAAAATATAAAATCCTATTTGAAACTTGCATTATCATTGGTCCCTTCTGTATATGCTAAATATTTGCTGAAGTGTTGTGTTGGTAGAAAGAGGAGGAATTCTTTTGAATTTTTGGGTTTGTGAAATGCTACTTTGCTACTGAATTTGAAGTATGCATGTTTCCCTAAATTGCTGTAAAGTCTTCAGAGTATTTCAGAGTATTTTTCTAGAGGAATAACTTCAAAGATCCTTTTTGCCTTTCTATCTCATCTAACAGTGAGGGAAATAGTTACTTTTTTCAAGGCTATTCTTGTGCTTGAACAAGCAATTTTGTTGTTGAGGAAGTTTTCTTTTTTAATTATTTCTATTAAATTTCCTTTCTCCTCCAAGTGTCTCCAGTTTTTTTCCATTACTTTGATGTTTAAACAGAGAGTATCTTTCATGTCCTTTTCCTAAATCTTCCAATTACCTCTTGGAGATTCCTCTTTTTAATAACCGTATAACTATACATAACATGATGTCTGAAATCTTCATTTACTGTAAATCCATATTCAGTTTTCATTTTTAGATACATACAGCTGCGGAATCCTCAGTCTTGTGAAATTAATAAAGTGATTTGTGAAATAAATTATATCTGCTATTGTTTTATTTATATCAGTTCTTAAACCCATAAAACTGATTTTATTTGAGTTATCTGAATATATGAAGCTGCTATACTCTCTCTATCCTTTTTTTCCCCCAGTGTCCACATAGCATTATACTAAGATTAACAATTGTATCAATGCAACTTTAAAACAAATGTTATTTGTTAAGCATATATTTAAATGGTAAAATTATTTTCTGTTACTAGGTTTATCAAGAGTTACAAGAAATTTGGTGGCCCTCTTGAGAGGTAAAGTTGTTTGATTATTATTTGTGTGGCAACTTGGAATCTCTTTTTTATAGAAGTTAGAATGTACCATGAAACTTTACGCAGTAGGGGAAATACATCATCTTGAATATAGTGTGACTTCAGTGTATTATCTTCTGTTTCTTCATGGATGGTATTTGTGCAGACAGCGACACAACAGACCTTGCCATTTGGAGGAACCCTTCCTTCATATTTATCTGCTAACTTGTTTACTCTTCATTGGTGATAATCATTAACTTGTCATGGTTGATAAGCCTGTTGAAAGCCTATCAGTTTATCCACTCTGTCAAAGTTAGTTTTGCATTTTACATATTTTCAATTGTCATTTTTAAGCTTCTTTCATTATTCCTATTTTAAGAAAAACTTCCCATCCTTAAAAATATTAATCTTTAGAAATATTTATAGTGCACATGATCATATGATACATATATGTATGTATGATTTAATTATTCATTTTCTTTTTTAAAGAAATGTGCAATAATTTATTACTAGGGTTAGGGTTCTTTACAGTTCTTGTTTTAATGTCCTCATACCTAAATCATTTAGGGTTTTTTTTCTTGAATCAAAATTGTACACCAAATAGAAACCACAGCTGACTGCTAATTTACATGATAATTTTTTTTGTTTTGAAGTCTGAAGGAATCATTCACAACTGCCAAATTTTCAGAGTTACAAAAATGAGTCTTTTTTTTATTACAGGTTAGATGCTGTAGCTAGAGATGCTGAGCTAGTTGATAAATCAGAGACAGATCTCAGACGTTTGGGAGAGCTTGTACATAATGGATGCATTAAAGCCTTAAAGGACAATTCATCTGGACAAGAAAGAGCAGGTACAGTATTCAGGGGGCTTAAGGGGACAGTGAAAAATGACAAGAAGAATGAGTTACTCTTGCACTCTGATTATAACAGAAAATAATTTTGTCGGCAAATACAAAGAAAGATGTTAGGGTGCATAGTTACAGTAAGGTGACTTTTTCCCCTTTCTGTGTGTGACTCACCACTGAAAAATGAAATGGATTTTTGATTTGCTGTTTTGTCTAAACAAATTTAGATGTATTTCTGTTATGTAGGGACTTTTGAATTCTGAAGCATTTAATTCAGGCATTTGGTCAAGAAAAGATTATGTGATATAATTGTATATATAACATTTTTCTGATGTTATTTGTAAAGGTAAATATTTTAATAGCATTGTCATTTATTTTAAGGAGGTAGACTTGGGAAGGTTAAAGGCCCAACATTCCGAATCTCGGGAGTGCAAGTAAATGCAAAGTTAGTCATCTCTCATGAAGAGGAGTTGGCACCATTGCACAAATCCATTCCTTCAGATCCAGAAGAAAGAAAAAGGTACTGATTTTCGCATATTTTTAAGGGAGTAGTAATGCAGAAAACTTCTCAAGTCTTAGGTTTTTTTTTCAACTTCGACTTGAACACTCTATTAAAAGAATTGTCCCTCTATTCCCTTTAAGAACTGGCAGCAGTAAACTGCTCTACAGCTGTGCTTGTTTTTTCTTCATTTGCCACAGAAGCCAGTAACAGCTTGAACTTGTCAATTGTAGTCACTAGGAACTGTGTTCAGTTACTAATAATAATTAGGACTAGAATTCAGGCTTGCTGAGGAGCTAAATGGGTCATCTCTGCTTGAGAGGAGTATCAAAGTGCAGCAGTAGGTGTTCCTACTCTCTAAACTTGCTACCTAGTATATTGCAGCTCCTAAACCATCCACTTAGGTAGAAAACTTGGATGATGATTTTTGGTTTTATTTGTGGCTAGCCAATTCTGTCACTCGGCTTAGGGCTACAGACAGATACCGGTTCTTCATATTTTAGTCTTAATCAGCTTTAAAACACGTTCCATTGCTGATTTCAATAGCTGTTTTATAGAAATACTAAGAAAATATTATTATAAATATTTGGATTAATTTCTTAAATTTACCAGCATCTCAGCAGAGAAAATAAATCTAGTTATATTACCTTTAGTATGTTCTCTTCCCCCTCGCTAAGTTTCAGATGTAAAAATCATGTATTTTCTTTCTAATATATTTCCTCTAGATATGTCATCCCATGCCACACTAAGGCTGCTCATTTTGATATAGATTGGGGTAAGGAAGATGATTCCAATTTGTTGATTGGCATCTATGAATATGGTTATGGCAGCTGGGAAATGATAAAAATGGATCCTGATCTCAGTTTGACACAGAAGGTATGTCATCTACAATAGTTTATCAAGGACTGTTTGCTTAGGTATTGATGCTGCTAAGTAGTGTTACTGAAAGAGCTTATTTTATGATTAATGAAATTGCAGAAACATTTTATGTCAGTTGTACTTCATACATAATTCATATCCTTCTTGTGGTATATTACTAGATTTTGGGTTCTCAAGTATTTATTTTGAAGCATGCATTCTTGCAGTCAGTTGTGTTTTTATAGTCTCACTTGGTTGGCCCTGTGTAATTTGAATTTTTTCAGTATTTTTCCTTCTTTACTTCAGATGTTCTGGTTTTGTTAATTTTGTGTTCTTAATCTTTTGAGAAGGGAGGTTCTTCTAGAAATTTAATTTAGTTTCTCCATCCCTGCTTAATCCCCAGGTTCTTCAGTTGAAGCTGTCTTCCACTCCCAACATTGAGAGCAGCTGTACTAGAATTAGTGCAATAACTTCTTAGCAATAGTGAGCAGCAGATACTGAGGAAAAGCCTGGGGTGAAGTAAACTTTGTGACAGTGCCAACAACCTATAGCTTTGGGATTTGAGAAGCCAAGTTTGCGTCCAAATTTGTAGTAATGATTCCTACTCCTGCCTTTCATTAATTTGTCTGGCTTTTGAAATCATGTATTTGTAGTCTTGGCAGCTGCATTTAGATGATGAATGGGTCAGAGCCAGGAGTTCTGTGACTGACTGGTACACGTGCCTGTAATTTCTTAGATGAAATATTAGAATGGGGACAGAAATCTGAGGCTGGTTTCTTGAGTTGGTTTTAAACTCTGAGGCAATTTCCAAGACTCTGCATTGGTTGCTTGCATTGGTTTCATTGGAGAGAAATGAAAACTTTTATGAAAATCTCCTTTGCTTTAAACATTCTTATGTATTTACTAGATATAGTTCGAGTGGATTGTTTACCATGTCCTTTTGTGCAGCTTTTTCTGTTCTGTGTGCTCCAGGCTAACATCTGAAGTTGATAATCTGTACTCACAGCTGTGATGCTACCATTTTCTCCTCAGATTTTGCCTGATGATCCAGATAAGAAACCCCAGGCAAAGCAGTTACAGACCCGTGCAGACTACCTCATTAAATTACTGAATAAAGACCTTGTGAGGAAGGAAGCACAAAGGCTTGCTGGAGCAGTAAGTAAAATGTGGCATTCATTAATAAGGTAAAACAATATGCTTATTGGCATGTCACCAGATCGCTTTCATTTTTTAGTTCTGCACTTTTTATTTGTGTAGTATTATTCTATTGCTAATTGTAGAACATAAGACAAACTCAGTATATTAATTGCAAGTTTCATATTGTATTATTCTCTTATTATTTGTGTGTATTCTCTACTGTTGCACTAAGCTCTGTCTCCAGTCCTGAGTAAAATGATGGTCATTGGTGGCAATAAATAAAATAAAATAAATCCTCTCTTTGAGGTAAAACCAAATCTTATTTTGCAAATAAAGTGCAAGGATGCTTGACAGTTGACATGATTAAAGAGATCAATTTGCATTCAGGGCAATTCAAAGAGGAGGAAAACAAGAACTAAGAAGAATAAGGTGCTAAAGGCTGCAAAATTAAAAGAAGAAATAAAAAGTGATTCTTCACCACAACCCTCAGAAAAATCTGATGAAGATGATGATGAGAATAACAAGGTGGGTATCTTTCATGCAGTAAAGATACTCACCATACATTCAGTTCTTCCTGTTAGTATCAATTTATATTTCATCTTCTGTTCAGTTTAATAAAATTAACACCTGAATGTCATCCTTTTCCCGTGGCCACTACAACAGATGTTGCATCAGTACAAGCACATGAAAGACTGTATCTATTTCAGTTTAATGATAAACTAATAAATAAGGAATTACAAGTTTTCCAAATTGTTATTAAAATATTATAGTCTAATTAGTAGTGACATTGCTCAGTTTCAACATTTTTTTTTTAAGCATTAGCCCTGTATTTGCTAGAATTGCAAATCACAGTTGTAAAACTACTGGATTTTGCTCATGTGTTACTACTATTGGTAATGATTCTTAAGGTAAAGACTTTTTTATTGAGGTTGAGAAAAATAACATCAAGCTCAATTAGAATGAGCAGCATAAAAAATTGTATTTCAAGACTTGGATATGAAAGCTCATGTATACATCATGGCTCTCATTTTTCAGAAAGATTATTTAACCTTATTGGGTTTTTTTACTTCTGATTATTAATCTTGGTATTATGCTTTTGTTGTGTCTTTTTATTTTTGTTGTTTATCACACAGCAAAATCACTAGACATAAAAATTTGGATAAAATTTAGGGTTGTGTCACAGTTAATTTGAAAAGCAGTTGAAATAAGTCACTGCAATTCTATAATCAATAAAATACTCTCTACTTGGTTTAAAGCAGTTACAAGCCATTGTAATTGTCAACTTGTTCTAAAAGAAAAAAATACTTACGGAAATGCATAGTTAAAATTAGCATTAGAAAAGCCGAGATAAATCTATGAAAAAAATAGTAATTTTTAATCACTCTTTCAGTGTATGTATTTAAATTGTACTATAAAGAAAAAAATGTAAAGCCAGCAATAAAAAAAAAATTCAATGTAGACTGCCTTTTGTTTGTAGCTACAATAATCTGCCTGGAATGTAAGACTAAGACCTGTAAATGTTGCCACAGTCCCCAGTACATTAATGGAGACAATTGAACCCTAAAACGAAGCAAATTATTTGTTCAGATTACTTTAAAAATGAGTGTTAGTGTTCATCTCCACTCAAAAGAGAGGACACTGCCATCAGTTGGACTTAACTATGTTTTGGGAAACTGCCTAGGAAGCTGTCCTGTCTGTTAACAACAGGTACTCATGACTTCAGTACTTTTGGACACTGAATAACAATTGCATTTCTGAAAACTGGACTGTATACTACAGCCTTCTTAAACTACTGGCTTTAGCTGCTTAGATTCCATACTGTGTGCAGTATTTAAATCTTACTTATTTTACTCCTAGAATTAATAGGAAAGTTTTTAAATAATTGGATTTTTGCTATAAAGTTTCCATGATACTTAAACACTAAAACCTAGCCCTGGTTGAGCTCATAACTTCATACCTCTTCTAAGTAACTTGTTCAGTTCAAGTACTAGACAGTCTTTCATCTGTTTTTATGCAGCAGATAAGCAGTTTCTGTATGTGCCTTTCTGGTATGTTCAAATAAATTCAAACATGATAATGATTCTTCTACCTGTGTTATACTAATACTGTATTTATAGTATTTTTCTGTGTCTGAAAGGATATTAGTTTTGATCTCAGACCTTCTCAGTGAATATTATGAAGAGCAGTGAGTAATACTTTGTTCACCTCCAACAGTTAAATGGGCACATAACAAAGAGTCTGTAATTAAAGATTTTTTTAAAGCCTAGTAAAATGAACAGTTCTGGAAAAGAGAAAGCTGGGATTATGTTACCTTCTCCTGTGAGTGTTTAATATGGGACTGGGACAAAGCTAATTAGATCAGAGCTCTTTGTAACGTCTCCCATCACTTGACTGTCTTGACCGACCAGGTCAGTTTTGCAAGACCATACTTCCTTTTAGATTTCAGTTCTTCAGTCTAACAGCCTTTAAAGGGACCAAATTCAAACTTCATTCCAAGTTAACCGGATGCAATTTCTCATGCCCAGTGCCTCCGCCAAATCAGTACTTGCTTTGTCACATCAAGGAAGTGTGTGCATAGCTCTCATATTTCTTTACCAACTGCATTCAGTTCTATTTAAGAGATGATTTGATAAATCTACGTCCAGAAATAAAAATTCACAGATAAAAAGTGTTTTAATCTGATAGTGCGAAACTTGTATAGATAGGAACCCAGTTTGATGTGACATATATGCTTGCATATTGCAGGATGAGATTGTTTCAGTGAAACATCTGCATAAAAAATTTAAAGCAGAAAAAGAAAATGAAGAAAAGCCTGAGCCAGATACTGGTATAAACAAGGAAGCTGAAGAAAAAAGAGAGACAAAAGAAAAGGAAAATAAGAGGGATTTGAAAAGGGAGAAAAAAGAAAAAGAGGATAAGAAAGAATTAAAAGAAAAGGATATTAAAGAAAAGAGAGAAAACAAAGTAAAAGAATCCACACAGAAAGAAAAAGAAGTAAAGGAAGAGAAGGTAACTAGGTTTACTTATCTTACATAGTGCTAGAGAAGGCCACCAGGTTTATGTGAATGATTTTGAGATGAAAAAGTGCTGTGGATCTGATCAGTTGTCATTTAATTAAAGTATTCTATGTCATTTTAAGCTTTATTTTTACTACCTGAAACCACTAGGACAGGTATTTGAACTGGGGAAGTAAATCTTCAGTGATGTCACTCTTAATTGGACTGAATGTGTGCAAAAAAAATTTTTTTTCCATTTCACAGAGAAAGTAAAATGTACTTCATTGAATGTAAGCATAGATTTTATTCTTATATATTGAAGAGAATGCAGTAGTTGTGGGGAATGTCATATGTTACAATTGCAGAACCAAAATAAAATGTACCTAAATATTTTTGTATCTTGTTCTTAGGTAAATGAAATCAAACTCGAAAATAAGGAAAAAACTAAAAAAATTCCATTACTGGATACTCCAGTTCATATTACTGCATCCAGTGAACCAGTTCCTATATCAGAAGAATCTGAAGAGCTAGATCAGAAAACTTTTAGTGTGGTAAGTCATCTTTTAATAAATTAGTGTGTACACTTAACAGTCTCAATGAGGACAATTGCTGATATTCTTGATACTGTTACTTGGCACAGTAACACAGGTGATCTTTTGCTGAGTCTTGGATCAATGAATGTTACTGACAGTGTACTGAAGTAATTTTTTGACTCTGTTCTAGCAGTTTTATTTTGGCTTTTTGCTGTATATATGCAAGATAATAGAAAAACTTACCCAATAGTTTGTAGGATTAATAGGTTGAGAATATAAACTCTAAAGATTTATCCTCAAGAATCACTTGTATATCCTGTTTCTTAAGAGCAGATGTGAATGAATGTAATTGGAATTGATGGAGTCTTTGGCTTCACCATATGCTTTTCTTCTTTGTAAGATAGCAAGAAAAACTAGGATTCAGCACTCCTCCTCTGAAGTATTGCAAACTTTAGTTAGTAAACACAGGAAGAAACAATGCTAAAGCACTTAGAAATATCTTGCTGAGGTAATGTCTCTGACACGAAAAGAATTCTGTTTAATCACTGCTGCTTACAAGAATAGAATTAACATTTGAGAAGAATGTATATGCACAATTCATATAAAGTTTTATAGGTTGGTTGAGGCCCATGGAAAAGTATCAGTGACTTACTTTGAACAGTCTGTGGTTGTTTTGTCATTCAGATTTCAATAGCTTTGTTTTTGCCAGCCAGGTCTGTTGGATATATTGTGGGTGTTGGCTGTGAGAACACCACTAGCATTCTTGAGTATGGCAGTTACTGTCCATGGGTTTATTCTAAACAATCCAAGTAACTCACCTGTGATTTTCAGCATGGGCCTTGAGTGATTCAAGTGGATATGTCTGTGTGGCTAATGACAGAAAATCATTTGATTCCATGTGCAGTTATATGTTTCTGATCACTTCTCTGTTTAAGAATTGCACTCTGTAAGCTGTCTTTTTAAAAGCTACTTTAATCTGTGGCGAGTTTAATATGTAAACCAGATGCTTAATTACTTAGTGGTGTGAGATGGCAATGGATCAGCTTCCCCAGTTTTTCTGAGTTGTCCCTAGATGCTTCGCTGGTAATGGTGATATTCCATTTCATTCCATTCCAGGAATTTGTTTGGATTTTCTAGGTTTGGTAACATGTAGCAGGGAAGAACGGGGTGAGGAGATGATTGGTGTCTATCCTTATGCCATGGTCAGGTGCAGTCTAATTAAACATACTTAACTGCACTTTCAAATGGAAATGTTGTTCAGGCTTAACTGACAGTGACCTTGATGACAAGGAGGGTATTCCAGTCATGGATACCATGCTATTGGAGTTTGATGTATGATTAAGCAAGTGTCCGCAATTTAAACCACACCAACTGGATTTGTCTGGATTTATTATTAAAACATTGTATTCAAAATATGAAAATTCAAGAATGCATGACCTTTATCTGTGGCTAGTCTAGGCATTCCCTGTGGCCACATCTCAAGTGCTGTGTTCAGTTCTGGGCCCCTCAGTTCAAAAAGGACATTTTGGTGCTGAAGCAAGTCCAGAGGAGGGAATGGAGCTGGATAAGGGTCTGGAGCACAAGTCCTATGAGGAGTGGCTGAGGGAGCTGGGGTTTTTGAGCCCAAAGAAGGATCAGGGGAGACTTCACCACACTTTACAGCTGCCTGATAGCAGGTTATAGCCAGATGGGGGTCAGGTCTTTTCCCAGGGAACCAGTGACAGGACAAGGAGAAAAGGCCCCAAGTTGTTTCAGGGAAGGTTTATGTTGGATGTAAGGAAAGATTTCTGCAATGAAAGAGTGGTTAAGCAGTGAACAGCCTGCTCAGGGAGGAGATAGAGTCACTATGCCTGGAAGTGTTCAAAAAAACAACTGGATGTGGGACTTGATATAGTTCAGTTGGGATGTTGATGTTCTGTCAAAGGCTATGTTTAATGATCTTGGAGGTTGTTTCCAACCTTTCTGGTGCTATACCCAAAGTAGCTTTCTTCTGGGCAGCATAACTTCTGCTAATATCTGCAAAGGAGTGAGGTTTAAAAAATGCTCAGAGAAGCAATTTTGATCCTTTGTTGAATGCCAAGTGTAATGGTTGCAGAAAGTATTTGTTTGAAATGTACTGAACACTCTTGTATTTAATTTTGACATTGCATTTGTATAGCTTTGTAGGTGCTAAAAAGTGTAAGTCTTGACCTACATGATTATGCTCAGAGTTGTAACTGCAAAATACAGTTGTAGTTAAGTTCTTTTCCTCAGAAATCCTATATCTTAAATTAGTGCTTTCTCTAGCACTAATCTTAGTGGTGTCCTACCCTTAAGGGGAAAGCATCACCCTAGATTCGTGGAAGCTTGAAAGGGAAAGGAACTTCAAAAGTGAGTGGGTCTGTAAAAGCTTAGAAGGTTTTATTAGTAAATTGCACACTTGGAATAAAAATCAGTATGTTAGTCCCTGAATTGCCATATAAGCCCACAGCAGTGGGATTTGAACAGGGAAAAAAGTGGCCTCACAGCTATCCGGGTGCTGGTGTTTGAGATATACACATTAGCACCTTCTACAGCTCAATATATGTATTTTATACAACCTGAGGCTTTCATAGAGAAGTGAATTTCCAGTTGGATTGATAATCTTCCAAAGGAAACATGTAAAATATTTTTAAGACCTCTGAGGAAGTCTTGTGTTTCATTTGACTTCTACAATACTGTCTTCACCTGTGGTTATATATCACAGTAAAAGATGGGCCATGCTTTAGAACAAATTTTTTTCATTTGAATATATACTTCCTTTTTTCCATTTTACAGTGCAAAGAAAGAATGAGACCTGTCAAGGCAGCATTGAAACAGCTTGATCGACCAGAGAAGGGCCTTTCTGAAAGAGAACAGCTGGAACATACTAGACAATGTCTTATCAAAATTGGGGATCATATTACTGAATGTCTAAAGGAGTACACAAATCCTGAACAAATTAAACAGTGGAGAAAGTAAGTTATTTTCTTGGGTTTTACTTGAAAAAAGGAAATCTACAATTGGTTCTATTGAGAAGATTAGGTTTTGTCCTCTTTCACAAGGTCTTAACTTGGTTTCAAAAGCTTTGACCAAACTTTCAAAGTCTGTGGAAAATTTCTCTTGCTGATGGTTTAATATAGTAAGGTTTGTTGTGTCAAGTGTCTTATACTGTAAGAAATTTCAAGTTTGAAAGAATTTTTACTTCCTTTAGGTACTTCAGTTTTTTTATTTACAGACTGGCAAATACTCAGAATTCAAACAAATTTTTTTAAGAGATATATAAACTGATAGCTATGTTTTTAATAAGCATTTCACAAAAATTTAACAATTCTTATTAGTACTACTGTCCATGCACTTCACACTCTAAAGTACTTACAATAAATATTAAAAAGTGAAAAATTGTTAAAGGAATCAATCTTTCAAATATTTAATTTACAACTGCATAACATTTCTTGTGCAATTTGGCAATACTGTGTAGATTATATAGCATTTCAGGTTTACTGAAGTGGTGTTCAACTAATTTCAGTCAAATCCATGTTCTGCTACATAATATAGGAAAAAGAAATTTAAAGAAAAATTACAACTTCTCTTTTCTTCTTCCTCAGAAATTTGTGGATTTTTGTCTCTAAGTTTACAGAATTTGATGCCAGAAAGCTGCACAAACTGTATAAACATGCAATCAAAAAACGTCAAGAGTCTCAGGTAAAATTTTCACATCCTTTCGAAATACACAAATATATCTAAGTATTATAACTTTTATTAGATATAGAGGATTATAAAGAACATGGAATTACACTTCAAGTTAGTATTTGTGTTTGCAGTACAGTCATCTCTTTTGATAGGCTATTTTTCTAATGTATTCAAATAAACTTTGGGATTTACCAGTGAGTACATTTACCAATGTACCTGTCTTTTTTAGCAACACAACGATCAGAATATTAGCGGTCATGTGAATACACATGTAATTAGAAATCCAGGTAAGAAACTTTTAAGTATATTCTTGTGTTAAATATCTTAAGTATTCATGTTTATTTAATTTCACGTCTTCTGGGTGTGTTTTCCACATAGTTGAGTACCACAGTGATAGACTAATTTGAAAAGCTTCACTAATTTGCTGGTGAAATCTAGCAGAGTGCAGAGTGAAGCTGGTTATTTGAGAGTCCTTTAAAAAAACAATTTTCATGTTAAATTTTGGAGAGGGCAAGAGGTGTACCTAAAACCTGTAAACTTCTCAGAAATTCTGAGATTGTTCATAACTGTTGCAGTATTACTATGATGAAAGAAAGCAGTTTATTAGTCAGTCACAGTCTGACAGGGGCTGTCTTTTATTGTTGTCAATAACACTGATTTTTTCCCCATGTGTTCTCACACCTGCCTTTTTGTATGCAGTGCTTTATTTAATCTTGCGTTACTGAACTTCCAAGTATACTGTCATGGACTTCAAATCAACAATCAAAAATTTTAGGAATACCACTGAAATTCTTTTGCTAACAAGGTGTTTCTTTAAAACTGTTACTTATACTAAGTCTATCCCTTCTTAGAGAGGAAGTTGCTGCCATTCTGTCTGAAATTGCTCTACTGAAGGTACCCTCTACTCACTGCCCATTTGGACACTCAGCTTCATAGACTGAATGGAGAGGTTGACAAGTTCAGTTTCCAAGTCCTATGCATCTACATTCTAGCTTGCTTTCCTTTTAAATCTGAATTTTTTTTTTTCTGTTCACTGGCATTAGTGCATTTGATGCACTAATGCATTTAATCTTTTAGTTTCTTTTAAATGATGTCCATTCCATACTGGTTTACAGCTGACAGGTAGAAGTGCTGTTTGAATTAAGTGAAGTAAAAATGTTATAGTACTTCCTTTTAACCTCTGCTTTATTAAACAGATGTGGAAAGACTGAAGGAGAATACAAACCATGATGACAGTAGCAGGGATAGCTATTCCTCTGATCGACATCTGTCACAATACCATGATCATCATAAGGACAGGCATCAGGGAGATGCTTACAAGAAAAATGACTCTAGGAAAAGGCCCTATTCAGCCTTCAGCAATGGAAAAGATCACAGAGACTGGGATCACTACAAACAAGACAGCAGGTGAGTTTTGTTCTGAGCAAAACCAGTGAAAGACTCCAAGTCAGAAATACAATTTATTAGGAAAAGGGAAAAGAAAACCAAAATACATGCAATAATACAAAAGAAAAACCACTAACAAAGTCAGAATACAACCTGACACCCTGTTGGTCAGGGTGTTAGTAGCAATCCAGTTGGATTGGTAGCTGTAGTCCTCCTGAAGTGGCAGATGTAGTTCTGTTGGAGCAGTGATCCTGTAGAAATGGTGTAGTCTTCCTCTGAAGATACAGTGGAAAAGACAGCTGTTCCTCTGAGAATCCAGTTAAAAGGCTGCTGGTTGTGTCCCAAAAGCCCAGATAATATCTAACTGGGAATGCTTAGCTCCTCCCCTCCGAGCGGAGCATTTCACAATGAGCTTTTATCATTCTGTGTTTCATGTGGTGGGTCCATTAAATAGAAGTGGCACCTGGAAGGAGTTATCACTGAGTCATGCAGAAGGGGGCATGCATTAATGGGCCCATTAACAGGAGATAAGGAAAAAACAATACCCCTCCTAGTTTCAACAGCTCTTGAAAAATGAGAATAGAATACATCTTTATACTGTAACCTAAGACAGTTTCTTGAGCAATTTTGAAATCTGGTCAGAATTCCCTTTGTGTTTTTTGTAGTTATGCTTGTAGGAAGCACCAAACAATCTTATCTGACTAATACAAAATTGCAACAACGATCTTTCTCTAATGCACTTCTGTCAATTTTACATAATTGTGGCTCTTGATGTGTTACCAGTAACTCTAATACAAGTAAGTTCTTATTTTTTAGATACTACAGTGATAGTAAACATAGGAAGTTAGATGACTACAGGAGCAGAGACCACAGGTCAAGCCTGGAAGGGAGTCTAAAAGACAGCCGGCTTCATTTGGATCACCGTTCCCATTCAGACCACAGGATACATTCAGATCACCGTTCCTCTTCCGAGTACAGCCATCATAAATCTCCCAGAGATTATAGGTACCACTCAGACTGGCAAATGGACCACAGAGCTTCAGGTAGTGGCCCAAGGTCACCA
Source organism: Urocynchramus pylzowi (assembly GCA_013397555.1). Taxonomy (NCBI): domain Eukaryota; kingdom Metazoa; phylum Chordata; class Aves; order Passeriformes; family Fringillidae; genus Urocynchramus; species Urocynchramus pylzowi. The sequence goes on from VZRH01002471.1 coordinate 77,867, forward strand.
CTGGATCAGAGGTCTCCTTATGGTTCAAGATCTCCCCTAGGTCACAGATCTCCATTTGAACATTCATCAGATCACAAAAGTACACCCGAACATACATGGAGTAGCCGGAAAACATAACAAAGACTGATATTTTCTGGACCTTCTTTTAGCCATATACAGTAAATTAACACAGTAATTGCCTTACATGACTTGAAAGATACAGACGGGATATTCTATCAGTAGCAGTATTGTTACTTCTTTCCAGGATGCAAGGTCTATTATCCCAACAGAAGAAAAATATTTTTGTATTTAAAGTTTATGCTGCACTGTGCTGCAAATGCTGTAGCACTTTTTTTTAAGAAATGGAAGATGTTTACTTTTACAGGGACCTCAACACTGCCCATTTCAGACTGGATCTTAGTACAACACTCTTCATGTCAAAGTGGTTTGAGGCTGATAATGTTTTAAGTTATGTTTGTAAATGAACTTTTAAACACTGACCTGTGCTCATATTTCAGGAGAGAATGGGGAGAATATTTTTTTTTTTTTCTTAATAAAGAACTCTCAAGGACTTTGTTCACTTTCCAAAGCTACTTGTTTACATTGTACACTGCGACCACCTTGCCGCTTTTCATCACAAGCTTGAATATTTAAATTCTGTATCTATAACTGTAAAATAGCCAGGATTTCTCCTGTTTGTGATCAGTTACAATGCCTTTTTACAAAACAAAGAAAAAAAATAAAAAAAGCGAAACACAAACAAATGGCTGTAAATTGTTGTAAATTTATTAAATGAGCTTCTTACCCCCTCAGGCTTTTTTTGACTGTTCCTTTCCCCACCAACTCAGGACTTCTTGTCACAGTTATGAAGCAAAATCTGTGTACGTACATGTTTCAATAAAAGATTTTGATGGAGTCACTGTTCAGAATGTAAAAATGGGGAAAGGGAACTTTATTGCATTTAGTGCTCCCTTTTTTGATACTTTAGATATATATTTTGGTTTGTGGGTTTTGGGGGGGGGGTTGTTTGGGTTTTTTTTGTTAGTTTTTGTTTTTCATTGTTGGGTTGGTGGGGTTTGTGTGTGGATTTTTTGTTTTGGTGGGGGTTTTTTGTTTGTTTGGGGTTTTTTGTTGGGTTTTATTTGGCAGGGGGGAGTTCTTTTTTCTGTATTAAGCTGTTGGTGTTGTGATTGTTTGTAATGAAATGGTAAGAAATATCTAGATAAACTGTGCTCTGGAAAGCTTTTCAGGTGCATTGGTTTTAAAGGAGGTGTGTCAAATACCTGAACAGTTCAGTATCCAAATCAATCAAAATTAATTGTAAATTCATATGTTCCCTCTTCAACATGGGCAATAATGTCAAATGTGCTATGCAGGTAGTTAATATTTTAGAAGATTTGAATTATGACTTTATTGACAGAATTGTTACAATGCACACTGATTGTACATAGATAACTTCTATCTGACAAATTAAATTTAAACTAAAAGGACATGTGGGTCTTGTAGTTTTCTGCTGTGTTTTTCTATACTGTGTTACTTTTCCTCAGGTTTACCATAAAAACATTAAAAGTACTGAATTTTAATCCTGGTGATAAATAGAGAAGGTACCTAGCCTGGCATCAGGTGGCAGGAGCTGCATCTGCTGCTGCAGTTTTTCTTTGCTCCTGCAATATGGAGTATTTTTTCCAATTAACCAGGTTTATATGGAAGCATTTCCATAGAACCATGATCTGACAGAGTATGTCTAAGGATCTTACTATAGGCACAGTTGCTGTACATTAAGTAGTTGCTGCTCATTTAGTGTAGGCTGGGACTTGGTTAATTAATGCTGCTTCATTACTTAACTTTTCATCTTCACAGGAGCTGAGGGGTTTGAGTGGTTCTGCTTTCAATCTTGATTGTTAAACAGTGTTTAGGCAGCAGAGTCTGATAAGGTTGTTCATGTGTACCACGCACATTCCACTTGCAAGGGTGGAAACCTAGAAGTCAGAGCATCTCCAGCCATGGACACAATTCTTCCTGGTTGGGAAACTCACAGTTGCATCCTAGAGCATAGACAGGGCATTCCCACGGAGCCTGGTTCTCCATCAGTGTGGCTGTGACACAACATTGTGGCCTCACATGACATAGTTGGTCTGTATATTTTCACCAAAGGTACCTCAGGTCTCTGAAATACTTGATGGTTTTGATGATGTCAGTCTTTGGGAATTAGTCTCCTTATGCTTTGTAACTATTACTTTTACTCAGTCATATTTACAGATACACAGATCACATCTGCAATAGTTTAATTTTTTCCCCTCTGGTTTCCATTACATTGTAAGTATTTGAAGTTTGATGATGGAAATTATCTTCATTGTTGGTAATGCCTGTTACGCTGTGTCTTACTTTTCAATCCCATATCCTCTGCAGATGATCCTTTATCATTCAGTCTAAATGTAGGTTTGATCCTTCTGTTGGTCATTTTTAATGAAAAGTCTTCAAGGAGTGTGTCCAGTTCTGAAGCATCCGTCAGATACTAACGTTGCCTGTCTGTCAAAGATTTTGGGAAGTAAGAATTCTGAGGACTGCAAGAGAAGTCCTCATGTGGCTGTTGATAAAGGCTTAGGCATTTCATCTACCATGCACGGAAGTCTTAACTTCAATCTTAATCCTGTTATGTATTCTAGTCTACCATTCTCAGTACTACCCAAAAAGAGTAGACTGTTGTTAAGTATGAGAAAGCAGATTAAAGACCGTATTACTGCTCTTAAAGTTTTAGGAACAGAGAAATGCATATTCTTGTTACTGTTAGTTGTCAAGGGTGATGATGTGATCATCCTTTACTTGATCACAGTTGCTCTATGTTTTCCCAATTTTGATCGCCCATGCTTATGTCATGGTGTCTGAGCATGGTTGCTGGTTCCTGAGAGTCTTTCACCACACTCAACAGGACTTGCAAAAGACTCAGGCACCACTCACAGAAGGACTGGCAGTTCTGTGGTGTTAACATGACACTCCTATGGAAGGAGTGTGCCCTGACCTCCCTTTGAGACACTGACTCCCTAGGATAAGTATCTCTGATGCCCTTTTGAAGCTCGATTGGCTTGTTTTGTCCCTGTGTGACAGTTTGTCATACACAGACATAATCTTGTCCGTTTCACAGCCCTAAATGTGTAGCTGCAGGGCTCTGCTTACAGTATAAAATCCCATGGAAGTAGTCAGGTAGCAAAGCAGTTTTAAGGAGCTGTTCCATCTCCAATGTTACACCTAGTGTTGTGTTCAGTGACAACAGCTCTTTTTGGTTGGAAATTACCTCATCTTAGGAATTACACAGAAATCTATGTAGACAATTTCTTGTTTCTGTTGGAGAGTAATAAATAATGTTAAAATAGTAATACCTAGTATGAGTTACCCATTTGTACCAAACAAGGTTTGTTTTACTGAACTCTGTTGGGACAGGTGTGTGCTGGCACTTTATTTCTTCATTCTTCCAACAAACTAGTGTGGCTGCACCTGAAACTTCAGTTTTGTTCTTAAAATTTTATGCTGAATCTTTTATTTGTGAAACAGCCCAGAAGCAGTAGCTAAGGAATTCAGTTGTGTGGGATGCTGATAAGAGCAGAATGAAGAGAAAGTTCATTGAATTAGTTGTTTGTTTCTTAAGCTTTTTGTTTTCCTCTCTATTCTATTTACCTATCTTAAGATATAAGTGGAGAACATCTGAGTAATGGTAAGTACCTTCTGGTCCACCTGTCCTTAAACTCCCATGGTGTATTTGGATATGGCCAACACAAAACCAGTATTTCTAGCATGTATTTTCCAGGCTCATAGCCCTACCAATTTATTGGTAATTATTTTTTGTATTTTTAAAGCTTTTAACAAGTGAAAAATTTGGCATGAAAGTGAAATTTAGTGATGATTGTTAATTTGCATAAAGATGTAAGAATTGCTTTGTCCTGATTAAAATAAAACAACTATTTCTGAACCTTGCATAACAAAGTAATTCTTATTTTTAAATTATTTATAGCTTTTTCATAAACCCATTCAAAAACTACTCTTGAGATTGAGGCATTACCACAGTTTACCATTATTACAGTTGATTCCATGTTTGCACTAACAAAAAGAAGGGCTTTTCTGGAAGGCTGACAGTCTCAGCGGTGTGTAGGCTGCCTGTGAGGGAGTCAGGTGAGTGGATATTTCTTGTATGCCAGACAGGTGCCTGTGAAGGAAATGGTGCCCCAGGGTGCTGCAAGTCCCTCTGATGCCTGTTGTTCAAACTTGAATGTCCAAACCCAGCCTGGTACTGAGTGCACCTATTTTTATACCCTGAATTTCCACCCCACAACCCTCAGTGTTTCTTGTAAACTTTGGAAATCACTGCTGCAAGACTTCTGAGACATTTTGACATATAAACTTTAGATCTATATTGACTTCAAGCACTAATGCTGAAGCCTAAATAATACACTTGAACATTACATATTATTTATTTGACACAGGTTTTTCATCAGGCAAGTCTGTCTCCTCTGAAAATAAACACAGAAATCATGGCAGAAGATCATGTGACACTGATCACATGAGAAAAAATAATAAGAGAGCTTTTATTACTGCAGTACTCTTAGACCTCCACTGTTTTATTTGCTGCAGTAACTGAAGCATTTGAAAAGTAATCTCACTCATCACTTAAAATAAGCTACAGGATTTGGGTTTCCCTAATACTAGCATTGATAAGTAACTACCTGTATTGGCCAAATGACAATTCGACATTCTTTTTAATCACTAAGGAGCACAGCAAACTTCAAAGCTCTGATTTTTTTTTTTTTTTAAGCATACTAGATCATCATTCTTTTCCAGTCTTGGAACTGTGAAATGTAGTCAATGACTGAGCAACATCTATGTCCTAGTTTGAAAGACAGGTGTCTGCTAGGCAAGGCAGGAGCTTTGAAATGGAGAATGTAAACCCCCTTGTTATAAACAGGCAAAAACGAGGCTGGTGACTTTTAAAAATGCTGAGCCTTTTTAATAAAAACTTAGAACAACTGGAGACGAGACCTGAAGATAAGCCAGGAGCCCTGCTGCAGCCTTGTCGGCCAAGATGGGAATGGATGGAGGAGCAGCTTTGCTTCACTAAACCCTGGGGCCGTCAAGCCTCGGTGCCCCTGCGGGACTCTGAGGAGCACCAAGCTGGAAAACAGCAGAAATGAGTAAAAAAATCCTGGGATGGTGGACGGGATGCATCAGAAGCTCGGCAGGGTAGCCGGAACTGCGGCACATCCCAGCAGGGCAGGGGTGAGGGTCACAGCGTGGGGAAACCCAGAGCAGGCCAGGAGAAACAGCGGGGATGGGGCAGCGGCAGCCCGGCTCTGAGCACGGCAGGGAGAGGCGAAGTTCAGCATTCCCGGGACACACAAGCAGATGGGGATCGGTCCCTCAGGGCTGAACTCCAGCAGTGCCGCTGAATTCTCCCCGCAGTAAGTGACAGACAGCCTGACCGTCCTCTTCTGATGCCAAAGAATGAGAGGAAACAGCTGGCCCAGCCCCCGTCTTTTACCTGCCTCTATTCTCGAGGTGTCTCTGTCTCTCCTAGAGAAACTCCCCGAGAAAAAAGTGTAGCCAGATGCCACACTCCTCTCCCGACTTCAGCTACTTCTTTTGTCTATCTCAAGTACCCATAAGTATCCAGTAATTAGTTTCCTAGCAACTTATTGGAAAAAATTCTATAAGAAAAAAGAAAGAAACACAACCCCCAACAACATAAAACTACCATGTCACCAAGTATCCATAATAAAGCTGTTACAGGTCCACAGCCTTAAATGTCCTTTAGTCTTTTTTCTGGAACTTACTGTTCCATCTCTTTTTGGTACTGCTTGCAAAGAAGCTGTTAATATGAGAGACGGCTTTCTAGTTTAAATTTTAACTAAATTTCACTTCGGAGTGTTATAGATGACTAATGAGATGGCTGGCTCTCACAATTAAGGGGTGAACATTATATGTATGTTAAGAGAAGTTTTCTAGATGTGTAGTTATGTTACTGCAATATGTCCTCTCCCCCTGCATTGTTATCACAGGATGGCCTGGGTAGTCGGGGCACTTGGGGAGGGTTGGCTTGTTACTGTAGTGACACCTGACCTCCAATCAAGATGAAAGAAAGTGATCTCCACCACCGGACGACAAGGAAGGAGTCCTGACAAGACTCTAGGAGGGGCTAGAGATATAAAAGGGGAGCATCCCTTTTGAAGAGGAGCACGTGGCTGGTAGTCACGGGGGCTCCCCGTGCTGTAATTTTTCCTTATTTAGTCCTTTTTGTTGTAGTTTTCGTTGAAGTTTAATAACATTTTTAAAAGTGAGCAGTCGTTTCTCATAGGAGGGTTGATGATATTTCTCCTGTAATGAAATCTGCAGGTGAATCCTCTATCCAGAATACAATAACCAGGAGGTCAGTTTTGAAATATCTAGAATATATTAAATTACAATTACAATTCAATTAAAATTATTACAATATATTAATATACAATTACAAAATTGTGATTCTACCTCACAGAATTCTATCAAAGCTATAAAATCTGGAAGGGTAAGGTCTAGCTCGATTTTTTTTCTTGTCATGTAAGAAAACAGGGCTGGAGAAGTACTTTCCAAGATTCTACGTGTTCAATAAGTCATGTCAAATTCCAAATAAACACATCTGAAGAGTTAGGTTGGAGTTGTGAAATACGAAGTTATGTTTCGTGTCAGGTAAATAAAAATAACCTATGTAATTGTAATTGTGAAATGTGTGGAACACGGCCATGGGACAGTTATAAAGATGAGTTCTAATAAACAACCAAGGGAAGTAAAACATGGAAGAAGACCCTTGAACCAATCTTTTGCTTAACTTATATAATAATAAGAAGCTTTGAATTATAGTTTTAAAATGTTATTTTGTATTAAGCATTTTTAAACTATGGCTTTAGAATGTATAGAAGATTTGAACAAAAGAGGGAAGTGAACTTATCCTAAGCTCCTAACAAAACAGGGAAAACATCCTGAGAAAGGAAGATGGCTATCAATGTCACTGATTGATGACTTTGAGAAGGGAAGCTGGACATCGATACCACAGATTAGTGGTCCCAGGCTGGACCCCATATCTGGAAGCTGGACCTCACCATCTGAGGTACTCATCCTGGGATATTGAAGAATGGACTAGATCACAATAGACTATAGAAATTGGAAAGGAACCAAGCAATCATCATCATAGATTTATGATCCTGAAGTATAGAATTGTGACGTAAAAATTTGAAATAGAAACTGCTGAGAAAGCTTATGATCATATTATTGAATATGATCAATAAATACCAGCAAGCCCAAAAATCAGTGTGCAGTTGGAGGGGAAACCCCCACCACTGTACCCAGCGCTGGTTTTGCTCATACTTTGCCATATTAATTAATAAATTGAATTACTGCTTGATATATTGGCTGAGTCAAGCTTCTCATTTCTAACAGAGTTATTCATTAACCATAATGCTGGAGGGAAACATGCACAGGAGGGATACACCATGAGCTGTAATGAAAAAGAAAAAGCACGTGAAGCACAGTGGGGCGATACGCGGAATAAGTAGACTCCACAACTCGGTGTAGTGATGAAGTGGGTATGTATTGTCAGCGCCCGGCACAAGCAAGACAGCTCTTGTGAAAACTTGTGCATCGAACTCTGGTTTGAACCCCATCTTTATTTACTGGAGTGTTCCATATGCAGTACATTACTCAACCTTCCCATGCACATTCAACCCCTGGCCCTGCCTGTCCTCGCCTCGCACGGTAATTAGACCCACGCCCTTCTGAGTGTGGGTTGTTCATGGTGGTGGTCTCCCGGGGGTCTCTCGGTGGTCTCTGAGGCTGAGGACTGTGGTCTTCCTCATGACTGAACTTTTGAACTTTTCTCCGTTGCACGTGTGCTTTGGTCCTTTGGTGCTTGTCTGAATACAAGAATACATCTGTCGGTCTTGATGAGTTTGGAGACAGAGGACTCCCTTTATCTGGGTTTTTTGCATCCTTTGGTCTTTTCCTGGTATTGTTCTTTATGCAAGAAGCTTACAGAAATTTGCATTTTCCTATGCCCTTTGTACCACGGCCGAGGTTTCTTAAGTAAAAGGTTAACATTCAGCACATAATTCTGCAAGCTAAAATTCAAATGCTTAATTCATATTGCTAACGCAAGTGAACCCCAAAATTTCTATTTCAACAGCACTCTCTAGTTTGGTGTTTTAAAACTATTTTTTCTTTCAAATGCCTCTGCTAGTGACTGAAGAGAGGTGAACTACCACAACAGATAATCTTCCAGCATGTTCTGGACAAGTTTTTAAAATACAGCTTCCATCTGATGTGTTACCTTTGACAGTGCAGCCTTCCTCATTTTGTTTTAATTAAATAAATACATTGTAAGACAAATGGACTTTACCTTTGGGATAAATAGATATCTTTTGGATGACAGCTGGACCCCCAATTGCCTTCCTTATGATTGTTCTAAATATTGAGGCAGATGGAATCAAATGCATATTAAGCTCACTAATAGTAGGTACCTGGGTAAAGTGTTCCTATCACAGGGATTTTGAAGGCTGTAAAGCACTAGGGAAAGACACGTTTTCTGGCCACCTATTTTATAAGTAAAACACATGTTGTCCATGATAATCAGTGGAAGTGGCAACATCAGAACAGAACTTGAACCCTTTTTAGTGAGTTCTGGTCCAAATCCAACCAAACAGCTTGGAATGCAACTGTAAATGGAAACCCCGTTTAGGAGCTTGGAAATGCAAATATTGTGGCTCTTATGGTGGGGAAACTATTGCTGAAATACCATTAGGCCCAGGAAACAATCTATATTTTCACCCACCAATTGCTGACAAAAAGTGGGAAGGCCCCTTTGCCAATGGCATGTGGAACTTGAAAAAAGCATTATTGGATTTGTAGTCAACATCCACAATTATCCCAAGTTACCTCCAAACTGGTCAGGGTTGCGTTATCTATCCTATATTAGACTGCTGGAGTATTTTTGCTACCAGAAGTTCAGGGAAATCAGGAATCAAAGCATATGATGATTTAAGCAGTCTAGAGAAAAGCAGTCAAGTGACACATCCCTGGCTGGAGGGAGAGCCCCAAAGCAGGGAAAAGATGAATAGTCACCAGAACAGATTATACAGCACTGCAGACCAGCCCCTTGGAATCCAAACAAGTTAATATCAGGTACCAGAGAATCCATTTATAACTGGAATTAGGTTACAAGCTGTCTTTTAAATAATAACCAACCAGACAGGTACAGCTCTTGATCTTCTTGTTGATCAATCCACTCAGATGAGGAAGGTGATATTTAAACATGGGATGGTGTTAGATTATCTATAAGCAGAAAAAGGAGAAGTTTGTGGAAAGATAAATGACTCGAACTACTGTTTTCAAATGGATGAAAACAGAAAAGTGGTAAAACAGATAGCAAAGGAAATAAGACAATTAACTCATATACCAGCCCAAATATGGAAAGGATGGTAATGGGACATGTTTTCATGGTTACCTGTTGGACTATGGGTTAAACAAATACTATTTTTCCTTTTATGTGCTATAGCAACTCTAATAATTTTTCACTCTGCATGACACCATGCTTAGTGTGTCAGGACTCATCCCTAGAGGGGCCACTGATTGTTGGCATCAGTGCCTGGCAACCAATCAGTGGTGGATGGAAACTGACTGTCATCACCAGTTTATTGTCTCACTATAAAACTTTCACACCTTCTCCATGTGACTTCCCATGGGCAGCTTCTCCTCACTGACTTGTTTTCTTTTTCTTCTGCACAGCCAGCTGACTCCTTCCTGTCCCTTGCATGAGTACCTGACTCTTCCTCCTCACAGCACAGCCAACAACTCCAACTCTCCTCTCAACCAGCCAACCCACTCTTTTATAACACCCATCCTTACTGGACATAGCTGTGCCCTATTAAGGGCAGGGCTGTTCCTATTCTTTGGTAATTAGTGCAGCTGCAACTCCTCAGGAGCGAGATTGCCTTCAGTACTATCTCTATTTTCCTACAATCCATCCTCCCACATTAGTGCAGCTCATTCAGCATGTGATCAAGGGGATGCAGGTGGTAGCCATGCCTACTGATCCAGAGATGGCTAATGGACAGAAAACGATGTCATCATGAATAATTGCAAAACCAAAGAAGACCCAGGAAGAAAATATTAAATCAATGATTGTCACATTTTGGAGACAGACAAACAACATCATACTCCATGTTCACGCAGCAACTGTCAGTGTTTAGTGAAGGGCAGCCCCTTTTACAGGGGCTTCAAACTTCCCACTCCTACAGAGTTGATTGGACAATGGTTTCAACTCCACCCAGCTTACTGGCTAATGATGTGAGCACATCCCTGGCTCAAAGGAATTGGCTGGGGTCCCCTTGTCTGAGCTTGAATTCAGCCAGTCACTTTCATACTTGGGGACTTGTGTACTTCAACAAGCTAAGGAGCTAGCTGGTTGAGTAAGTGTCTGTCAATGCCAAATTGTTTGTGCAGGTATAGATCAGCTGTAGCTGTCATAAATGATAATTAAGGTTTGCAAAGAGAATTATTGAGAAAATAAAAAGAGGAGGGATTGAAAAGAATAAGATGAATGTGTCTTTATAAACAGACCATGCGGATTTGCTTGTAGATAGGGCCAGGAACTTACGGATAAAGAAGTAACAGAAGAGAGAATCTATCACTTCTAAAGAATTTTACTAATTGACATGGACTGATGCTCAACCAAGGCTGTGTTAAATTCCTGAACTTACAAAAAAAGAACAGAGACATAATGGAATTATGAATAGGGTTTTGTTACAAAAGAAAAAAAAAGGAGGGTGCATATTACAAGGGGGCACAGAGTAGGTGATTCAGGGCGTCTGTACCTTCCAAGTACCTTGCCAATGGGGAAAGAAAGAGGGTGATGTGGCTGGGAACTTTGGACAATAAGGGGGCTGCTTTCCCCAACAATTTTAGAGATTCCAGGGGAAATACCCCATGGCCTCTCCCTTTTATTTGAATAAAGTTACAGGGCTCCTGTGTCTTCTCCTTGGACATAAAACTCTGGCATTTTGAATTTTTCCACAGTTTCCTCTTTAAGATTATATGACTGTGAAAGCTTGTGAAGCTCTTTTATGGTTAAAAGAAATGTACTTACAAATGTCTGCATGACCAGGATTACATAAAAACATAATTGATTTCTATAAACTTATAGCAATTGACAGTAATGTCAAAGAATACAGCACCCTGAAATATTTTAATATGGTTGACTTCTTTTCCCAGAGCACTGTTAATGTTCAACTATTTTTTAATGTTAAATATGTAATAATTAACCATAATTTGTATTAATTTTCAGCTTTGTGAATAGTAAAATTTTCATGCTTCCTATAGTCTGTGTATTTCTCTCAAGCCTAATTCAAATGCAAAATATCTATGTTAGCTGTATTTTGAGCTCCAGAATGTAGCAATATTCTTGCAGTTAATCCCCAAACTAAAACTTAGAGAACTAGATGGTTGGTACAGTTAGATTCAGGTCTTTCCAGACCCTGACGTGAGCCCTGTTTTGTTTTCCCACCAAAAGATCAGATTCTAAAATAATGACTACAGTACAAATATAAAGGTATAATCATGGCTATTTCTGATGTACTTTATTGATTGAAATTAATATTTCAGGTAAAGTTTACAGCATCAGAAAGAGACACAAGAAGAACAAAGCATCACACAATCTAAGAAAAGACATTTAGAACTGAAGTTCCAGTTGGTAGATAAAAGAAAGTGAAGCTTTCATCCTATGTTTGGATAACACCATGATAGACTTGCCAGACTCTCAGGGGGCATGAACAAGGGCAAAGCAGACAAAGAGCAAAGGAGAGTATTTCTAGCAATAGACTGATCTTAATTGCATCCCAGAGAGGTCTTGTGAGTCTTGTTAAACTGTGCCTGACCTTGTCTAATCATTTCTCCTGACAGCAACAAAGATGCCTTGTCTGTGTCAGCCTGAACCACTGCTGCACTTGAGGGCACAGGCAGAGACTGTGCCTGCATAGAGGTGTGGGACATGAAGGGGGCAAAGACTGGAGAGTGTTCTGCCCCACCTGCAGATCTGTACCTACAAAAGAGATTTAGTACCCCGACAACAGATGAGGGGCTGGGACATCTTCCCATCTGGCATCCCCTGAGTCCCCCCAGGAGAAGCTGGGGGAGGTGGCAAGTGACAGTGGAACTCCCTGTGGAGGGGCAGAGTTTCCCTCCTACCACCCTACCTGGCCTGGGTCAGTTTAAAGATGTGCTGCCTCACAGGGGTACTGTGGGGAGGCTGATAAGGCTTCTCTACTTCCTGGCCAACTCGAGAACCAGCCATACCTTAAGGTGAGGTCAGTTTTGCTTTGATCCACAAATGAGCAAAGGAATTAAGCTCTAGGCATAATCTGAAAGCGATATTAAAACACAAATGAGGTTAGATGTTTGGATTCAAAGTGATAACTCACTTATTTTTTTCATGAAGGAAGGATAGAAAAGAAATAGAAAAATAGGAAATTTCCAATAATAATGATGAAAATCACAGAAAAGGGATTACCAGGGGTCCAGCACTGGCTTATAGAGTGCATGGGGAAGATCTTGATCAGGTATGATGGGTCTTTCCTTGGTGAACCTGCTCTGAGAGCTGGCCAGCAATCCAGCAAGGGAGCTGAGCCAGGCAGCCAGACCAGCAGGGGGTGGGGCAGGCAGGAGTGGAGGGAGGAGGAGGGAAGGGACAAACCGCTTTGTAGGAACAGCCAGGACTGTGAAGGACAGCAAAGACAACAAAGACTCCATCACTTTGACAAGTTTTCAGACATGGGGATAGGCTGGCCACATCCATCATAACTTTATTTGCTCCCTTGAGGTTGGCTGGTTCATTGGTTCATTCGCCTCATGTTTCAAAGCTTATTACTTACTCTGCTGATGTACTAACTACAAGCTCTTTTAATGACTTGAAACAGGATACCTCATTTTCTAAAATAAAGCAGTTGCTAAAGTTCTTGTTAGAGGCAGTTGAACAACTTTCAAACCTCACTTTTCTAAGAGGCAGTGGAGAAACATTCCTTACTTTTTACTCATTCCCTACAGCAGGGGAGACCTGGAGCAGAGCAAGAATGAGTGTGTGGCTCTGCAGGTGAGGACCAGGGGTGCCAGGCCCCAGTGGTGCCACTTGCCAGTGAAAGGAGGAGCTTGAGGAGGAGTAGATAGATGGTACAGGTCAACAACCACTGTTGCAGCTGGTCTTGATTAAAGCTTCAGCTTTTATCACCACAGGGCCATTTTGAAAGATCAAGGATGGGTAGTTGGTCCAACATGACTGATTATGACAAAACAGCTTCTCATGTCTGTCAAGTCTGGACAAGCTGGTGAGAAGAGTTTTGAACTAGAAACAGCAAGTGATGATCCGCCACGTAAGAGATAAAATAATGTTTTGCTTCAGCCATACGAATGTATACCTGCATCTTTTAGGCAGAGATGTAGCTAGCATGAGCCTAGGTTGCTTGAGTGTGGGGTGGGGTAGGAAAAGGGGAGTTAACCAGTACTTGGTACTTAGAGGGATAGAAAGGGGAGGGGAAGGAGTTATCAGCTTGAGCACTGTGGGCAGTCAGAAAGAATGTGAAAAATGTGAGTTCCTGAGTACCCAGCCAATGGGAAAAAGGGAGAGGGATGACAGTGGTTGAGGAAGGGTATAAAAGTTTGTGCATTTTAGGGAGATGTGTGTGCCTTCTCAGTGAGATGTGCCTGACTCAGATGACTTGTTTATTGTTGTAGTGTGTTTTTATGCTTTGTAATGGGTTTGTCTTTGTATCCCCTTGTTTTCTCCAAATGGTTTATCCCAGATTGTATCCCCTCCCTCTAAACCATTCCCAAATCTCCGCCCTGGGTCTCTATCAATCAATCCCATCCTCTCTATCTAGAACTTTCTGTCCAGGTCATCGAGTGATTAGTTGGAGGCCAGGGATCAGCCACCAAGTGTTACCCCATACACTATCCCAAATGTCCATACCTTCAGATCCCATCCCTTTAGTATCTTTATTGGTCAACAAATGTAATCTACTTTTGGTTTCCACCTCCCTTTAAATGTTATCTTGGCACTTCTCCTGGTGCCCTCAGCAGGAGCCTCCCTGAGGATGCAGAGGCTCCACAGCTCCTGAATAAAACCTTGGACTGACCCTTGCTAAGAGTTGGCCCCTTTTCCTCTGCCAATGCCAGCAGTGTCTCCTCTGCTGCCAGGCAGTAGCCTGAGCTGCCCTCTGTACCCCCGGGGCCCCAGAGAGTGCCCCCCAACACTGCTGTGCTGGGGCTGGCCAGGGCTCCTGAGTGGCCTCAGAGAGACCAGACACAGGTGCACAGTTTGTATCAGTAAGTAAGTGATGCTTTGATGACTTTGTCCTCTTTCAAGTTTATCAGCAAGAGAGTATTTCTCACAAGCATCAAGAGACCAATGTGACCTGGACTGACGTGCAAAGGGCTCAGGCTGACCTGGACAGGAGAAACCTTGTGCCAACAAAACAGGGCACAAGGGGGCCCAGCTTGCACGAGCAAGGATGTGCAAAGAGCATTTTGTCCATTATGGTGAAAGTTATCACACCTATTACACAAGATCATCAAAACTGGGTGCCTCTCTAGATGCATGGAGCACATAGTCATTACAGACTTCATCTGACCATCATGGCTTTTCAAATACAAAGGATGAGGATATTGAGATGCAGCTCACTAGGTCCCAGGACTTTTGGATATTCAAAATTAAAGCTCATCTGCAAAAACTGGAGTTTGTTAATTTGCAGGGATAACAGCCTTTTGCAAGGCTATTCTTGACATAATCCCAGAAATGCGTTTACCCATGTGTAGAAGGTTATGCTGTGGATTTTTAGGTAGAAAATCAATATAAGAAGAAAAGTGAGAACACAAGGCTCTGTTAACTTCACACAAGAATTTTTTCTTGTAGGATGTTTATTTGCTTGTTAAAATTACATTTGTGAGTGCAGAGTGGGAAGGCACTGCTGGATACTAGAGATGAAATGGTAACTTCAACTCGGCTGCTCCTTGGTAGCATAAGACTATCACTGTAAGGAAGTGACAAGCATTGTTTTGTCCCTTTGTAGAAAAATGCAGCTAACAGTGAGAGCTATGAGTTTGAAACAAAGCTTTGGAAGTCACATGCAGGGGAAAGAGCCTGTCTGAGATTCAAGGATGCAGTGCTTCAGCCAAAGGTGATACACAATAATCCCTATATTCAAAGTTATGTGTAAGCATGAAATAAATGAAGAATGGAAGAATTGTATTCTCTCTTTAGGAGTGGGATACTGAATGCTGACTCTATGCATAAACAACAGAGATGAAAAGGCAAGATGGAGAAATTCTTAATTGTCTTAGTCTCTAAACCACTGAATACTCTGGCACATAAGAAAACTGTATCTGGAAACTAAAAATCAAGGAGACTCTCTATGTACATAGTAGTCCACACACATATATAATAAAGAACCCCACTAAGGCAAAATTACTGGTAAAAAATCCTGCTTAAATTGCTACCTTGGGAAGTTTCATTAATGACTGTCAATGTAATGTGATGTGATGCGATGTAATACAATCCTATTATGCACAATTACACTGCAGTTAGCAGCCCTTAGTTTAAAGCCTCCACCAGAGGCCAATATATTGCCATTTAACTACTGGCACTTTGCTCAGAGGATATTTTTACTGGCTAGTTAAAAGTTGAAACTGGGAGTGGTTTTTTGTCATTAGACTAATGAACTGCTTTTAGATTTCAGGATTCTGGTTGTTATTTTTTATCCAGAGATGTTACATAGAATATTGATTTTAAAGGTTTGCATTATAATTACCAGACAACAGACCTTTACTTAATATTGAAAAAGCTGGTAAGATTTTCACTTTTGAAGAGAACCTCCTTATTTCATCCTCCCTCTTACCCTGCTTTTGATTCACATCTCTGACTAGATGAAATGGATCCTTCCTGGTAGAACTAAGTAGAAAGAAATGTTTAGAAGATCATGTAACACACTCCAGCTGTTGACAGCTGTTTGCTTCATTTGAGGTAGTGTAGAAAAAGCTCAGAGCAAAATCGCCTCAAATGTGCAGAACTAGAGATTTTCCTCCACGCTTTGCTCTCAGCAGACAATGTAGGAACAACATCCTGACACATTTATGAAAAGAGCTCTATTTGGCTTCATTTTTATAATTGTGAAATTTGGATTATTATCTGAGTCTAAACCCTGAAGTAGAAAGTGTTTCCACTTTTAAGGGTCTTCTATTTCTGTCCATGAAATGGCAACATCAGGATTGTCAGATTTTATGATCAGAGTAAAACAATACAAAAAATGCATCCAGAGGAAGTCAAAAAGTAATCCATTGTCTTAAAAGAGTTAGCTGATGATCTGCTGAGACAGAAGAAACTCTGAGCACTTCTGTCAATGAACAGACAGGTCTGATTCTGGAAAGCTCTCAAGGACTCAAACACAGAGGGCCATAGCTACAGGATTTCATATTTTTAGCCAAGAAGCCTTGACTAGTTGTGGAGAGAGGGCAGAAGACTGTGATTGCCATAGACACAGGCACATCTGAAATTATTTTTTACCCATTATTCTTATTATAGAGAAGTATCTGTTTGTGGTTTCCCAATGGGACTATTTATTGATCTCTTTAACATACATAAAGCTCATCTCATTTGCAAGAAGGTGAGACTTTGACTTTTTTACACACACATAAAAAAAAAAAAATCATGCTGAAATGGTAGCATTCCAAAGAATCTCAAACACTATTCTGCAAGGCACAATTTAATGACTAGGGCCTTTTTACAGGATTTATAATTGCCAAAGCATTGTATTCCCCCACCCCACCCCAAAAAGTCTGTTCTGGTAACAATTCTCTCTCATGGCTGAGTATAAACTTACTTATTTTTAGAGAATTAGTTCATGGTTTTTAGGCAAGCTAGTGAGTGATGACTAGCAGCACCTGAGGGAAGAAGAACTAGATGAAGGCAGGTCGTGCCAAACCACTGGCACTACAAAGGTCAGAAGCAAGGGATTAGAGATGGCATCACAGATGGTGATGCACATGACTTCTTAACTTGAACCGCCCACAGGGGTTTGCCACCACTGAGATGTCTCTACAGACAGAGTGTTAGAGAAAGTTACTCCTCTGACATACCCCACCTACAGAAAGTAGTAGTTTCAATCCAATATACTCTTTGAAGGCAGGTCTCACACACTTCCAAGCAGAGCATTTTTCCTGAGAAAGGACAGCCACTTGCTCTTTTATCACAGTCAGATAAAAATGGTAAGCCCAGAAGGATAACTATTGCAGTCACCCAAGCAGGCAAGAAACCTTTCTTTACACATCTCCTTCACACAGTTTGGAGTGGGGATTCAAACAAACACCTCTTACTTTCTAGTCAAATACATTAATAATATGGCTGCAGGGTATGTAAGGGTTTTGCCAGCCTCAGCTGTTGAAACAGTTTTGCTTTCTGTAAAACATTTGTATGATAACGGCAGCATGGACACATCCAAGAAGAGCCTAAAAGATAAAATTCTCTCATTAGAAAATGCTAGCCCTTGTTCCTCTGCACACTTGTTATATACTGTACATGATTCACTGAAAAATGTAAAGAGTTTGGGGTTTAAAGACCAAAATTAAGATTAGAAGCACTACCACTAAGACCTTACCCACTTGGTCCACTCTCCTCTTTACCCTCCGACTTCAGCTTCTTCATTTCTCTTTTCCACCCTTCCCCTGACCCACAGAGTGCTTTGGGAGAATGGGCCAGTACAGCAAGCATGGGCTGGCCTTGTTGCCCTCTTCAGTTCTACTTTCAAGATAATCAAACATTGAAGGTTTCAGACTACAGGCAAGACCTAGGTCTGGTGTGAGACCTTCCCAGGCCAAGGTATCTCCATCAGCCAGGTCTGGGAAACAAGGAGCTGTGCAGGAAGAGCTGGATCAGGTCTCTAGTGAACACAGGCTGTCCCTGGGTGTGAACCTAGGCTGGAATTTAAAATGTACCTATAAGGGCTGGACTAGTTTCACCTGACTTCAGCTACTATTTTAAGTAGTAGTTTCCTCCTCTCCTGGACAGTAGCAATAGGCATTTCCAGAAGATAATGTGATCCAATCTAAAATGTTGCCATTCACTCTACCAACTACAGAAGTAACTTACAGATTTACTTTGCTGAATTTAGGTGAAATGTCTCTCAAGGGCTGAAGTATACCTCCAGTCTCTTTTGAGGCACCTAAGATCTCTGGACCTAAGCCTGAAAAAAGCGATCCCCCTATAATACCACAAAATTATGTTTATTCAATTATAGCTCCCAGCTATTACTCACAAGATGTGAAAGACCAAGGCAGAAGAGGAATTTCAACTTGCCTCTCCCAAACTCCAGCAGAACACTCACCACCGCTAAACAACTCTAAACAACTCATCATACTCTAAACAACTCCACCATCACCTGCCAAACATGAGTGAGCAAGTCAAACCTGCCCCAAAATGTCCTGCAAGTAAACCAGGCAGATGACCAACATGTAACTCTGGCTGGCATGCAGGTACAACTCTCAAGACTGCTTTAATTTTCTCTGCTCAGCAGCAAAATACAGATTCTTTAAGGGGGCTCACTGAACTAAGAAAAGAACTAGAGATCCCAGAGAAACATCTGGGTTCAAGATGAAAAGGCTTTACTGTGTGTCTCAGTTTTGGATTTAGATACTTCATACACTAACTAGACATACAAAACTTCTGTATATCCAGCCCTCAGCAGATGCTAAATCAATGACACGTACATATCTGTGTACATAAATATTCTTCTATTGTTACAAGTGTAGACAGAAGTGGACATTAAGCTTTAAAATAATTGTAATATAATGTAAATGTAATAATTGCAAAGTAAGTGTAAAATAATTCCTACAAATATGACCTGTTGGTCATATTGGGACACCCCATATGACATACTTTTTTATATCTAGGTTAATGAGTTCTTATATATATGCCTCCACAAAGACTGTAATCAATCTTACTGTTCACAGTTAATTTAGTAATAGCAGCTTTTAATGTCAACAAAGTTCAGTTACAAACATAAAGAATTCTGAATCAGATCAGATGCAATTGTTTTACATCAGCATCACAAATTTACCTGCATACTTGTACTTGATCTGTAGTCATGTTGCTCTCCATAACAATGTAATTAAAGGGAACTATAAAATCTAATGGACAACACTGATCCCCACAATCCCTTTTTGTTTTCAGTACAATTGAAGAGAAATAGCAGCACAATACAGAGAATGCTTACCTTGTAAAAAACACAGAATACCTGTTAAAAAAAAGGAATTATTACTAGTCCTGGATATTGTATAGATAGCAGTCTTCAATAGCTGGAACAGGGAAAGACAGGAAATAATTTGTATCAGTCAAGACATAGACGGGCATTAAATAAGCAAAGCATGAAAATTTCAGTGTAAAAGACCATAGCTATACTTACATGAAGAAAATGAACGCAAGATTTTAAACTGTGCTGTGTGTCTCTTCTCAGAAGAGAAGACAGCCATGATGCTCCTAGGCTTTTTTTCAAAACATATCCACTAATGAAACTCTCATTAGGCAGTACAAAGCTTGCAGAATTGCTTGCTTCACTTTGGAGTGTATATAAGTAAACAGACATGGGCACAGCCTCAAAACTCATAAAACAAATGGATGGTAGTCATAATGTTAAAGTAGGAGAATGCAAATAATTGGTAGCCTATTTTCTACAGTAATCTGAAAGGAAATGTAATACTGAAGGTCTGTAACTTGACCGTAAGAACAAAAGGTTGTACTCTCCAGTTGTATTCCACTTAACAGATGCTCTATGCACATTTTTCTTCCAGATAGATTTTCCAGGAAGAAAAAAATAATTTTTTGGTTTGACAGGCAATTGAGCCTACTATTTCTTTTTATAATACCCTTGTTCAGGAGCCTTCTGTACACACAAAATAAAGGATTAGGCATACAGACTCTGCCAGTCCTGCAACACACTTACTAAGGAAGTTGTTAGACCCCCCAGCTAGAGAACTATCATCACCTGTTGTTAGAAGCTCTTCGCTTCTAACATACGTTTGCATATGGTGAGGAGTGTTCTAAAAGATACTTAAAAAACCCTTTTGAGTAAGCAACTAATATCCAAGGGTAGCTTAAGACAAAGGCCAGCAAACAGCATCAGTAATGGATGACTGGTTGTTGCATTAAAATACTAATGATCACATTAAACAGCCTTCTACAGAGCTTGTGGTGCTAGACTGACACCTGTGAGTAAGCTCCTACAGGTATGACAGCTGCCTTCTGTGTACAGTAAACATACACGTATTTAAAGCTCCTCTTGCCTTCTACAGCAATTTCCACAACTCATTTCACTGATACATCTTCCAGATAAGATTATTTTTCACACACCTCAACTTCCAGTTCTAATACAAGCTTAGTGAAGCAACATTCAAGTTGTGGTTAGGTTTAGTAGGTCTGTATCTCTTTGTATGTATCTGACATAATTTTTAAGTTTTGGCACTTTCAATTTACCTTCACACTACGTGATTAGCCTTGCAGCTGAAATACTCCATATATAGTTAGCAGATCATCTTGTTACACTAAGTTCTGTAATCTTGTGGACTTTTCTGTATAATTTATTCAAATTTCCCCACCTCTTCTTTAGTTTTACAGAAAATAATTTTCTGTTCCAGGGTTCTTTTGGTCTGAAAGTTCTCCAATAACTTGAAAAGAGGATTTTTATAATGTCGCTCAGGAGGGATGCAGCAGTAACACAGATCCCTGTGTTAAAATTCTTGTAAGTATCTCTGCAAACACTACAAAGGAACTGTACAACTGGAATCCTGAGGGAATGGTTCCTCATCTTGGTTTCCTCATCTCTTTCAATAAACTCATCTTTTTCAATAAACTGGCCTGGTTTGCAGCTGCTGGTCATAAATTTACACATCTTATAAAGTAGAGGGAAACAAGCATCTGCAAGAAGTATAACAACTATATTCAGCACATAGCTATTCAGTATCCTATCCATCCTATTTGGCTAGGAGACAAACTGAGAATTTATTTATAGTTCACGTTCCCAGTATGTGGTCTATATCTCCAATTTCTGTGTACCCCACCACCTTACAGACATTCCTCAGTGAGGGGGGGGGGGCGCAACAACAACTGTTCTTCTATTATAGTAATTTAAAATATTTACACACTGTACAGCCACTCTTTTACACACACACAAATACTTACTGGTATACTGATGAACCACACCTACAACATTTTGCAAAGACTGATACATTGTAGGGTTTCCAAGCATGAAAAAAATATAAATCTGTATTTATAATATAAAAAAATATATAAACCTGTAGCCTTCTATAACACAGACAACTGGAGGGCCTGTGGAAGGGAGAAAAAAAAAAAAAAAAAAA